>NW_021011490.1:2089958-2251317 GCF_003987935.1 Bombyx mandarina | reverse complement strand
AAAAAAAAAAAAAAAAAAAAAAAAAAAAAAAAAAAAAAAAAAAAAAAAAAAAAAAAAAAAAAAAAAAAAAAAAAAAAAAAAAAAAAAAAAAAAAAAAAAAAAAAAAAAAAAAAAAAAAAAAAAAAAAGAATTAAAAAATATTCAATTTAATATTTTACTCTTAAATGGCTAAAGAGTAGTGTATAAGATTTTGAGATTTTTTTAATGAATCGATGCTGGGAAATCGTTCAAAATAAAATAAAAACACGTTTCGACTTTCTAATAATATAACTTTATATATTTGTTCACACGAGTAATTGAGAGTACAAAAATAATTGTACATATTACAAGCCTCTTATTTAGGATACAATTTACAACATTACAATAATAATATTAATCTCATTACATATCTAATACTTTAAAATGTCACGTAATTCTTCGAAATTAAATTTTACACTAAGGTATTATTTTATATTTCATAAAATTCTTAAATATATTTTTAAAATTATTATAATTAAGAATACAAGTAATAATAATTATGTTATTTTACATTAAGTCTAGGGCGCGTTGCTTGTAGATAGATATTTTTGGCAAGGTGAATAATTGTCTATCAGACGATGATCGCATGAATCATCAATAACTCACATATCCATATCAATTCTCTAATGAACACACTTATTTACACCCTCATTGACATAATTTCACAATGAGAACATTATTGTGGACATTTCTTTCAAATTACTGTTTAAGTTTTAAAGACCCAATCTTATCAAATTTCTGTACTAAAAGTTTGTAAAGGACCGTAGATCGAATCTACTGTAGACAAAAACCACATTTAAAACGATTTGCTAGTTTGGCTTCATCTTAAAGTTGACTCTCGACTTTTGGACAACGATTTTTAGCCCAATATTTAAAGTAAAGTATACATGAAAATTGCCACAATTGTATCTAAAATTAAATAAACTATTTAATGTTAAACTATGTCATAGTTTGGGATTATTATAAGTGTGTTTCTTTCATTCTAAATAACGGAAATACGATTCTATTCTTTATCTTAATATCGTTTTAGAGGAAGCGTTGAGATTTAATTCTAATTGTTATCGAGCAATCTCTTCTAAATAGCTCCCCATAAGTAAGAGTGAAAAGCAAACAATATAATCATTACCATTGTATTTGTCTCACGTCGTAAATAGAAAATGATTGGAAGATCTTTCTTCGAAATTTTATCATTATATTCAATTACATTACAATTTCTGGTGGTATTCAATTACAATTTACTGGTGGTAGCGCCTCTTGTGAGTCAGCGCGGGTGTGTACCACCACCCTGCCTATTTCTGCCGTGAAGCAGTAATGCGTTTCGGTTTGAAGGGTAGCGCAGCCGTTGTAACTATACTTGAGACCTTAGAACTGATATCTCAAGGTGGGTGGCGCATTTACGCTGTGGATGTCTACGGGCTCCAGTAACCACTTAATACCAGGCGGGCTATGAGCTCGTCCACCCATCTAAGCAGTAAAAAAAAAACGTTACAATTATATTCACAATTTTTTGGTTACAATTGTCTATGCCAATTCATTGTTTTGGTTTCAAGGAAAATAAGTATATGGCCAATTTGATGACGAGTAGTAACCCTCATCTTTGAGCACCGGCAATGCCAGAGTCATTAGCCACTCGCTACAGCTGATTATAACATATTAGGAGCTCTACTGAAATACGTAAGATAGATTTCTCTTTTCCTCAGGTTACTATTATACATACCACATAACCATCTTTAATCAAATTTACCTATTCGTATTAAAATATTTATTATTCTTAATTTTATTTAAACATTTTTATGAGTTACAAAAATAAATGCTTTTTAGAATTCACATTGAAACTCCCAAAAAGCTGCTCTTGACTAGATTAAAATTAATAGTACGTAAGTTTCAACAATAACCTACGGATATACATACCTATATATTAATAAGTAAATATAATGATTTACAGTTTTAGTACGAACTAATCCACAACTTATCATTTATTTACAATCGGCTTGGTTTGTAAATATATCGCATTTGTTAATCGACCATGGCGTGCCGTAATGTTGAGAAAGAATTAGCGTTATGTACCAATCAGATTGCGATTACATCAAAACTACTTTTGGGGCTTAATCTCTGGTTTTTTATTGTCCTTTACATATTTTACGAAGGGTAAAAAAAGGTCATTTAGTATAAGTGACATTTTTGCAAATTCTACAGCAGAGCCATCTAAAGGTTAAAAATACATACCATAACAAAAAGCTTCTTTAGCTATTTGAACGGGGTGAACGTAATTGAAATTCAATTAAAAATATCGAATTTTGGATGCTAATCACTACATAGTATAAAACAAAGTCGCTTTCTCTGTCCCTATATCTGTCTGTCCCTATGTATGCTTAAATATTTAAAACTACACAACAGATTTTGATGCGGTTTTTTTTAATAGATATAGTGATTGAAGAGGAAGGTTTATATTTATAATAACATCCATTAAATAGTGGAGAAATCAATAATAAATTACAGTTTCCGAAGCGAAGCGAGGGCGCGTCGCTAGTATCATATAAAACGGACCTTTAATTATAAAGATAAGCGTCGCGTTTTAGGCGAAATGTGGCTTAAACCATATAGCCTTTCACTCTTCATGATTACCGAAGTATCGGATATGACGACTGTTGTCCGTGGTCACGGAAACTGTAAAAATAGCTCTGATTATGTCTACGACTCGAGGAGAGTACTAGAATACAATTGAACAATATGTACTTCGTACTCCATACGACAGTGTCGTGCAGTTGTGAGCTAAGCGTGCTTAGTGTGAATTTATTAACGTTCTCGTTAACGTAAAAGTTAACTCAAATTTATATGCAGTTGGAACAGCGCCCCTAGCGGCAAACTTATGCAAACGTTCCAATTCCATACAAAATTCGAGTTAACTTTTACGCTATCGGAAACGTTAAAAAACTCTCACTGAGCACACTGGCCTGCGAGTGATTGACCTTCTAAAACACAATTGGGTGAACTAAAAAGTTTACGTATTTCTATAATAGACGGCTCCAAAGAAATGCTAGAATTTAACGCTTAAGTTTTAGTTTTCGATGTATTTATGTATCTATTAAAGCAAAATTTTATAATCTTAATAAAAAAATATTGTAAGCTAGCATTGCTCATAAAAAATATGTGCAGAAATTGCAGAGGACGTTTGTGATTCCTGAATTTTAAATTTCATAATCACTTCTCTCTTATTTTTTTAAATATTCGATGAATTAATTATGCTATGCTATCATACAATCTCACTACAACAACAGTTTAGCTACAGTGGAAAAGGTTCGTCATATCTTAGATCTTACGATAGTAAAATGAACATATAATGCAATTAGAACTCAATATACTAATCTTATCTTAAATAAAATACACCTACGTAATTAAGCTTTGAAACATTATTTTAAAATGAATAGATATTCAACAAGTCCATAATTACATAATCTTTGGTATACGCAACTGCTTTTCGTAATTTCAACAGAACATTAATCAATGGAAGTCCAACTAGCGTTTTTCACATCGAGAACTAATATTGAATTATTAAATAATACTATTCCGAAGGAGTTTCAATGATGCCTTTTTAGATGTATGCAAGTGTTTCGTAGCTCCCAGAAGTTAAGGTCCAAAATCGCAAGCTACACAAGCAATGATGCCTTTTTAGATGAAGGCAAGTGTTTCGTAGCTCCCAGAGGTTAAGGTCCAAAATCGCTAGCTACACAAGAAATGGTGCCTTTTTAGATGAAGGCAAGTGCTTCGTAGCTCCCAGAGGTTAAGGTTTAAAATCGCAAGTTACACAAGAAATGGTGCCTTTTTAGATGAAGGCAAGTGCTTCGTAGCTCCCAGAGGTTAAGGTTTAAAATCGCAAGTTACACAAGAAATGATGCCTTTTTAGATGAAGGCAAGTGTTTCGTAGCTCCCAGAGGTTAGGGTTCAAAATCGCAAGTTCCACAAGCAATGATGCCTTTTTTGATGAAGACAAGTATTTCGTAGCTCTCAGAGGTTAAGGTCCAAAATCGCAAGTTACACAAGAAATAATGCTTTTTTAGATGAAAGCAAGTGTTTCGTAGCTTCCAGAGGTTAAGGTCCAAAATTGCAAGTTACACAAGAAATTATGCCTTTTTAGATGAAGGCAAGCGTTTCGTAGCTCCCAGAGGTTAAGGTTCAAAATCGCAAGTTCCACAAGACGGCAGCATGTTGTTACAGCATGACGTCGTGTGGTGGCTTGCGGACAGCCTGCTGTCAGTCACGCGCTGACGCCAGCACCAGGAGTTGAGTCTTGCGCGCCTCGGACTGCGGTCTCGACACGCTGCTGCTTCGGGTGCGGTTAAGGATCTGAAATGTAACATAAATAATAGTTTAAAAAAACTAGCAAAATACGCTTTTATAGAAAATCCAACTAAAAAATTGAAAATAAATTTTAATAAATTTGATATAAAAATAATTTAAGAAAAAAATATTTTATTGTAAGAAAGCGTGGGGTGCTTTTCAGGTTATTATCAAAATAACCCTTCTACTCATAGCTGTTCATAAAATATTTATAACTACTGATACCGTGCACCCCACGCTTTTTTTACAATAAAATCATTTTTTACACTATTTTTAATTCAAATTTATTAAAATTTATTTTCCATTTTTTAGTTCTATTTAATTTTTTTCAATATTTTTTTTTTAATATTTAATTGTCATCGGTCCTTAATAAGTATACCAAATTTCGAGTTAATCCGACTTTTTGAAAGGGGTCAAAATCATGTTCAAAGATTCAGTTACATACATACGTCTGAAGCGAATAAAAGCGAATTTTTTTTTTTTACAATAGAGACAAATTTAATGATAACAAATCTGTGGCGAACCCAAAAAGAACGCATGACATGGAAAACCATTTTCAACGAATTAACATAGTCGAATTCAATATAACAGTAGATCTCCATAACAAAAGAAAGAAAAATAGACTGTACAGTTTGGATTGTCGATAGCAGAAAAATGTAAATTATTTATGAAAGGATAAGAATTATTATGAAATCGTATAGAAAATTGTATGTGAAGAGGAGACTTTAGATTTATATTTAAAAAAAAAATCACAAATTTGGATGCAGTTTATATTAGTTTATTAGTAAACATTTCAATGTAATGTAAGTGTGAACATTTTTGGGTGTTTTTTTCCGGTAAGGCTATTTATTATAGTGATGTGAAATAAACTTGAGGTTTTCCTCAAATCGAGCTCCAGACTCGACTAACTACGCCCCAGTCCCGAGACTTTTGGGGTATAATCGATAATTCGATCGTTAAAAATAAAATGTAAAAATATGTACATTTTATTGAAAATTCTTTTGCGGACTAATTTTGTTTTTATTGTCATTACAATATGAGTACTCGTCCGTCGTCCGAATTAATTGTAAAGTGTTCAAAACGTCAAAAACAATAAATAAATAAATAAAACGCAAAATTAGTCCGTAGGAAGTAATTTTAATTAGTCCACGACCCACGAAAATTGAATAAAATATTATTTATAATATAAATTTGAAATAACATAAACTTGATATGGTATAATATTTTTTGGAACGAAGTTCCTTATGGGACGATGAGGAGGGGTACCCTAACCGTGAAAAAACGTCCGTAACGTAAGATTTTTATTATATAAAAATATGTATAAATGTCACTACCAACATTACAGAAAAAAAAACGGTTAAAGAATTTTGAATAACCCTAGCATACGGCGCAGCAGGATCGATCAAACGGAAAACAATCACTCATCACTCATCTCATTGGAACGACAGTGCCACAAATGAGAACTGAACATTTTTAGGTACACGTTTACAATGGAACTCTAGTGAGAATTTAACTTTATCAGATGCTAAGTGGCTACAGCGGATTAACTTTCAAAATACACTTTCGGATTCCGTCAATTCCCAGTGGATGCACTGTAAAACTCACCTTACAGTATAGCAAACAAGATATAATTACCGTTGCTACAGAGTGCGAGCGTCGTGCGTGCGTGGAGCTTAGCAGGTCGGAGTGGGCTGTGGAGTCTGAGCGGGATCGGAGTGTGCCGCGGCCTGCGCGCTTATGGCGACCCAACCACCATATCCACTTGTAGGGGGGCACGCGTCTGGAGACAACCCCGTTTAACTCAACCACGGATAATTTCTTTATTGTTTTGGTTGGATGTTAAGTGGTTACCGGAGCCCATAGATATCTACAACGTAAATCCCGCCACCTAACTTGAGATATAAGTTCTAAGGTCTCAGTTTTTACAGTACAAAGGCTGCCGCACCCTTCAGACTGATACGCATTACTGCTGCACGACAGAAATAGGCAGGGTGGTGGTACCTACCGGTGCCTATTTCTGCCGTGAGGCAGTAATACGTTTCGGTTTGAAGGGTGGGGCAGCCGTTGTAACTATACTGAGACTTTAGAACTGATATCTCAAGATGCGTGGCGCATTTACGTTCTAGACGTCAATGGGCTCCAGTAACCACTTAGCACCAGGTGGGCTGTGAGCTCGTCCATCCATATAAGCAATAAAAAATAGCATTACTTCAGGTTTTTCGACGTCATTATCCGTTTTCTTTAGCCGAGGCCACTTGCTTACACATACGCCAAATAAGTCTTAATAGAACCATTTGTGAACGTTAAGGCTTACCGCAAACTAGTGTAAATGTATGGAGAGAACATGCAGCAAATAAGAGGATTGGCGGCCGAGTTGAGGGGCGCGAGGCTCTGGATGAGGGTGGCGATGGCGGAGTAGTGCTGCGTCGACGGAATGTGACCGTACACTTGGAGCAGATCGAACACTATATACGGAGACCAGCACAATACGAACACTGAAACAATTTGAAACAGTTTAACGGCCGTCTGGTGTAGTGGTAAGTGACATGGTCACTACACAAGGGGGTCGCGGGTTCGAATCCCGCCAAGGGAAGGTATTTGTATGATAAATATAAATGTGTTTTCCAGGGTTATGGATGTATATTGAATATATGTATGTGTATAATAAAAATCTTACATTTATTTCCGTTATCTGGTACCTGTAACACAAGTTCTTTACGAACTTATCACGGGACCAGTTAACGTGGTGTGATTGTTAGTAAATATTTATTTATTTATATTTAATTACTACCATTGTTTCATCATCGGTTCGCAATGACATTCACCTAATAATAATAATAATGTTAGTTTATAATGATTGGGACTTTGACCTAGTCTGTCTGTCTGTAATGTCTATGGATTTGGTAATTACATAAAACGTTTATTTATTTCGTTAGCTAGGCGAACGAAATGACAAACCACCTAGTCTTAAATGTCAAGTGGACTATGATACTACAACGTGGATGCCTTCATCGAGTGCATTATATAATAGTTGTCCCAGCCTTTAAAACCGGAATTTATCCCTTGTCTGTGGCAGGAATAGGCAGTATGCGACCGACAATCAGTAAAAAGCGGTCGTGAGCTACCCATATTAATCAAAACAGAAAACTTTATTTTTATTTTTATTGCCCTTGTAGGCAGACGAGCATACGGCCCACCTGATGGTGAGTGGTTACCGTTGCCCATGGACTTCAGCAATGCCAGGGGCATAGCCAAGCCGCTGCCTACCGCTTAATACTCTCCACAAGCCTCGTTTGAAGAAGGACACGTCATAGCGCTCGGGAAACACCGTGGAGGGGAGCTCATTCCATAGCCGGATGGTACGTGGCAAAAAAGACCTCTGGAAACGCACTGTGGATGACCGCAGTGGCTCCAGGTAGTACGGATGAACTCTTCTCCGGTGGCGGGCGGTGCGATAGTAAAAACGAGTTTTTTTTTTTAATTTTTTTATTTTATTATGCCGGTGTCTTCTCGAACAATTCCTCAGAGCACTGTTCTCTATCTGTTACAAATGATATTTAGTTACCCCCGCGGCTATTGTCGTACCGCGGGTGAAGCCGCGGGTCGAAGCTAGACTAAAAAAGTAGCCTAAGTTACTCCTTATATAATCAGCTACCTATTAGTGAAAGTCTCATCAAAATCGGTCCAGCCGTTCCAGAGATTAGTCGGAGCAAACAGACAGACAGACAAAAATTGTAAAAAATGTTATTTTGCTGTATGCACCGTATATATATTCATATGCAGGTAGTAAAAAGCGGTTATTTATATGTATAGATTATTTATTACTTATATGTATAGATAACTGGAAAGACTACAGCAATATAGGTAAATGTTCAGACAAGTGTCAAGATCGTTATGAAATATTGCAATATTGAAAACATTTGCCTTAACATATTATTATTCTACCACGTTAACATCAAAATACTGACCGAAAACAATGACGAATGTCATTTTGACGCTCTTGATCTTGGCTCTTGGTATCAGTCCGCGCGAGCTGGCCCTCCTCGAATCCGGGTCGCTCTCTATCTGACCTATAAACGAATTTAACTACACATTAATTCAGTTGCTCATTCTTGGCATACCTTTCTATTTGTTATTCGTGAGATATTTTTATCTGGTTCCCTTCACATTGTTCGGTTCATTCAGCATTAGGTTTTATTGGGTGGATGAGTTGACCGGATTGTCTGATTCCTTGAGTAGACTTAGGGTCGACAATTTTTTATTTTATTGCTTAAATGGATGGACGAACTCACAGTCCATAGACATCTACAACGTAAATGCGTCACCCACCTCGAGATATAAGTTCTAAGGTCTCAGTATAGTTACAACGGCTACCCCACCCTTCGAACCGAAACGTATTACTGCTTCACGGCGGAAATAGGCGGGGTGGTGGTACTACCTACCCATGCGGACTCCCAAGAGGTCCTACCGCCAGTGATTACGCAAATTATAATTTTAGTGAACTGTGACTGATCGTGCACTGAATCAAACTGAAATATCTAGTTGTCAGTATCTTGATCAGTATCTAGTCAGCCCTCATGCGCATCATCAATACCAAATTTACAGCCAAGCCACTGGCTACTGCAATGATCCCTTTTCAGACCTCGTTTCAAGAACATATTATCGCCCTCAGGAAGGGAAATAGCTGACAGGCTATCAACATTAAGCATGTAATCAGGAACCTATTATTGCTTCACTATCGAAATAGATAAGATTAACGCGGTAGGAATTTTAAGGGCACATAAAGTGTCCTAGCACAATCACACAAGCTTCCTCTGGAAACTATATGCACACTTGGCACACATTGTATGCACATGGCTATGGAATGAGCTCCCCTCCACGATGTTTCCTGAGCGCTATGACATGTCCTTCTTCAAACGAGGCTTGTGGAGAGTATTAAGAGGTAGGCAGCGAATTGCTGAAGCCCATGGGCGATGGTAACTACTCATTATCAGGTGGGCTGTATGCTCTTCTGCCTACAAAGGCAATAAAAATAAATAAAAAACTTTTACAGTGCAAGCAGTTCTACACTTACCTGTCATAGAGTCCGAGAATCTGCTCATACTTTCCTATGTAATTATCTATCTACATTTAAAGTACTTCTTGTAAAGTATAATAGATTTAATCATGTCTACAATTTGCGGTAATATAAGAAAGTGTCCTAAAAACATAATGCTTCACTTAAATTACAATTTTCAGTCAGCCCAAGCTGACGTCCATAGTTCTCGGATATAGCGGGATGTAGGATAGTAATAGCTAAGATGATTCGTATATTATCGTAATCATCAAATCAAATATCGTAATATTCCTACATAAAAAAAAAACACAGATGTTGCTACAAACTGAACGATTCTAGCTATAGGAGAGTTTATAATCCTGATAACCGAACAGACTGTTTTCTGCTCTACGAACCATTCCTCATAGTCTTGGTCCTCCTGGAAGAAATCGGAGGGCTCATCACTACAGCCTTGCTTTTGGTCCAAATCGTGAGCACGATGACCGCGTAACATGCAGCTATGGTCAAGGCAGGAAGGATGAATATCATCATGGACACCAGAGTCACCCAGATGCGCCATCGCTTTGGGTTTCCCAAATCGATCCAGCATTGGAGTTCACCTGGAAAAGCAATGTACATATAAAATTATATCAATTTGTCTAATCTTAAATTCATATTATTATATCTTTACTAGCTGGCCCGGCAGACTTCGTAGTGCCTCAATAGATAAATAAAAGACATAAACTTTTGTATAAAATAAACTTAAAACAACAAAAGGAATCCGTCCGAAGTCCAAAGAAAAAACAAATTGTTATTTTTATTTAATTCCGAGCATTTTCATATTTATCTACCTTTTAAACCTTCTCTGGACTTCCAAAATAATAATAGACCAAAATTAGCCAAATCGGTCCAGGCGTTCTCGAGTTTAGTGAGACTAACGAACAGCAATTCATTTTTATATATATAGATATATAAATAAAAATTATTGTCTATTTGAATGTTTGTTCACTATAGGCTTCTGAACCATTCATCCGATAATGATAAAATTGGACAATGGTATTGTTGGTATTGCAGCGATGAATTCCGTCATACCATCAACGCGTCCTAGGTAACGCGCGAGTAGTTTCCAAAACATTAATGTTTTTCACATATTTCCTATATCAAACCAGGACTCTCTAGCATAAAATAAAACTGGTTTATACTCTAGATATCTATGTCAACATATTCCTCCTTTGTACCTGAAACATTAAACTGATCGGTTAGGAGAGACGCACTAACAATGATTGGGGAACATCTGTGTTGGGTGAGGCCATTCAACTGTGGATATCATATACAGCCAGACCGATCGCTAATTTTATCCTTGACATTTTTTATCGAATTCATTAGTCCGTAAATCCAAGAACAACAATGTAGAAGATCTCACGATCTCACGCATTCCTAAAACAATGTTCACGACCGATCTATTTCAAGGCACAGAACTGTGTCATCTTGTGAATAAGCGGTTAAATTTAAACTACCCACCTTGAACTTCTTTGACTTCGTATAAGATGAAAAGGGGAATGGAGAATATTACGCTGATTAACCAGGCGGACACGACGAGGACCCGCGCTCGATTCCCTGGAAAAATTTGAAGCAAGCATTTAAATTATTTAAAATATAATTCATCAGAATTTAGGATATATTCTGTGTGGGATCAGCCTGGAATAGTGCCACCCTCTCTTTTCCCATGGTGTCGCTAAAAGCGATTAAGGTAAAGCCCGGAGAATGGACAGCAAGTTCTCTGGCTGTTGTTATACCAGCCTATTACGAGCGCCAATTGTTATTTACAATGTTCAATGTGTTCAATGTGTTGAAAACTCGCACGGACAGGCGCCATCATCGCGATATCATAGGCTACCCTGGCTATTTCTGCCACAAAACAATCAGGTAGTCGTTATATAAATAATAGTTAAAAAAAAACGAACAAAATACGCTTTCATAGAAAATTCAACTAAAAAATTGAAAATAAATTTTAATAAATTTGAATTGAAAATAGTGTAAGAAAAAATGATATTATGGTAAAAAAAGCGCGGGGTGCATGGTATCAGTAGTTATAAATATTTTATAAACAGATATGAGTAGAAGGGTTATTTTGATAATATCCTGAAAAGCACCCCACGCTTTTTTATTTAAAGAGTATTTTGTTAGTTTTTTTTTACTATTATTTATGTTTAATTTTTTAGTTGATTACCAATTTTTTCAATTTTTTTTAATATTTAATTGTCATCGGTCCTTAATAAGTACACCAAATTTCGAGTTAATCCGACGTTTTGAAGGGGGTCAAAATCATGTTCAAAGATTCCGTTACATACATACGTCTGAAGCTAATAAAAGCGTATTAAAAACACATACGAGACTTCAATATCCTGCTTTAAGGTACGTAGTGGTATCCGCATTATGATATCTATGAGTTCCGGCAACCTTATAAGACAAAGTGGGCCGTAAAACATTCAATGGTCACATGAATAATTGGCAGAAGTGGGAATCGGACCCACGGTTTTCAGTACAGCAATTAAAGACGCAACTAACGCACCATCAGGTCAGTTTTTTTTTTTCTTTTTTATTGCTGAAATGTGTGGACGAGCTCACAGCCCACCTGGTGTTAAGTGGTTACTGGAGCCCATCGACATCTATAACGTAAATGCGCCACACACCTTGAGATATAGTTCTAAGGTCTCAGTATAGTCACAACGGCTGCCCCACCCTTCAAACCGAAACGCATTACTGCTTCACGGCAGAAATAGGCGGGGCGGTGGTCGTGCGGACTCACAAGAGGTCCTACCACCAGTTAAGATAATATTAATTTACTACACAGTGTAGTACGAATTTATATAACAGATTTAGTACTTAGGTCATTAATTAATAATAATGATTATTGAAATGCTAATCACATATCATTTTTCTGGTTTTTATTTTGGCACGAGAAAAGTAAACATCCAATTAGTATAAAGACTAAAGAAAAATAGAAATAAAATACATTTTCAATGTAATACATAATCGTCATCCGACAGTTTCAATGGCGGATAAAAAAGATAACACACATATTTTAAAAGTCAATAAACAATTCGTACGATTTTCGCACGACATTAATGATGTATATATTTTTCGTTGTTTTTTTATTTATTTATTTATTCTAAACGCGAAGTACGTGTTATGATTAGTAGTGAAAATATTTATAGACGTGAAATAGGTTTGTCGTTCTCAAAACAAACATTAGGTCAAGGTGATTCTTGATTTTAATAAATCGGTTCGAATAAAAAACGCACGTCATAGATTATGCTCCGTTTGATGTAAACTACAGAAAATATTTCGTTTGACCTATATATCTATATACAAATATTATTTTGATTTTATGATTGGCAATTTCTCAGTAAAAAGTGGATAACATACGCGGTATTGTCAATTGCCGGCAGTAGATACACAGTATTGTTTTTAGGCGAATTCTTGGTTTGTATTAATCGAACGAAAGTCACGTCAGCGAGAAGGCTGCCAATCTTACGTGTAGTGTCCGCGAAATTTAAATTTAGCTACAATTGTCAGATACGCAGTATTATCCAAGTTACGCGGTTAGTGCTAGTTACGCGGACTTGTACTATCCCCGAGGATATCTATCGGAAGGAATCTTTCGGGTCACAAGAATAATTTTTTTTTTTTAATGTGGTCTTGTAATGTACTTGTTTTTATTTAATTAATTAAATAATGTCATTTTGTTGTCCTTTTCATAACTGTTTTTTATTTTTATTATTCATGTTCTTTTTATTTTTTTATATATTTTACACTGTTGTGTATTGGTCGGTCTGATGCTGGTGTGCGCGTCACTCCGCAGGTGCCGGCGGAAGATCAGCGCCGCAGTACCGATTGTTTCGTTACTGTCAGGCATTGCTGAGCCGCTAACCGTTTCCAAGCCTCGTTATTTTTGTTATCTTTCTTATTTATTTTTTGTACTTAATTTGTATTTGGAATAAATGTTTATTATTCTTATTATTATAATTTTTTTTGTTTCATGAACTATATTTACTTTTCTTATTTATGAGTTTGTTGTAAAAACCTAGACAAATCGGTTTTTTCACGTGTTGACTAAAAATCATCATTCAGATCTTGATTGGATGGACACACTGCATATCGTGGTGACGCAGTTGCTATACATAGCAAACATTATGATGCAAGCTTAAAATACAGAATGGCTATTTTATTGTTTAGTTGGGTGAACAGCCCACCTAGTTTTAAGTGGTTACTGGAGCCAATAGACATCTACAACGTAAATGCGCCACGCACCTTGAGATGTAAGTTGTAAGGTCTCAGTATAGTTACAACGGCTGCGCCACCCTTCAAACCGAAACGTATTACTGCTTCACGGCAGAAATAGGCAGGGTGGAGGTACCTACCCGTGCGGACTCACAAGAGGTCCTACCAACAGAATAAACCCTCAAAATCTATGAACATGTAATTAGTGATGGTAATTGCTAGGTCTTGATGAAGATTTTGATGACGATCGATGATGAGATTTTGCTTCCAGTCATCAAAATGGGAAATGAAACTCAGTTCATGAGTTCAACGGGCTATTTAATTATCATCTAGTATACTCCGAGCTCAATTGCACATAAACAAAATTAAGAAATAAATTGGAAAATCAAAGTTTTATTTTGCTTGCGTTATGAAGATTTTGAGTTTCGTTAATAGCTAAACAGAAAATAATTGCGAATTTAGAACCGAATATCACACAGGTCTAAATAAACATCTATTAGGACTGACCCAAATTTAAATTGTTTGGCCAACGACTTGTCTTTGATGTTCAACGTTTATCTTCCAGTTGTCATAGTGATAGACGAACCTACAAACATCTGTAATTACGTCTACCTAAATTCTGCTATTACAATCGTTACCTCACTAACATCCATATATTCGTATATGTAGTCCTTGGCTTTTTGACGTGACAACGTCTTATAATTCGATGGAGCCGGCTGCACGCACGAAAAAACATGACTCATGCGGCGTTACCTCGCTCGGAGGCGTTTCATTTAAGGCTTGAAGTGCAAGCGAGAGCGCGCAATGAGCGACAAAGAGGCACAATCGGCCTCCGCGTTCGGCAGCGTTCGACATCTGTCTCTCTCCTACTTGAGTAAGCAATGCATCCGCGTGGACAGCTGCTATACAATAATACATTGACATGTTTTCGTCAAGTATGAAGTTCAGTGAAAAGCGAATGTAGTGTCAATTGTTTATAGCAACGATAATTGCGATAATTGAAAAATGAAACCATTCCATCAGTTTTTCTTATGACGTTGTCACGTTCAATTATCGTCAGTAAATCGACTTTACAGACAACCGATTTTTATGTATGAGGAATCCGTAAAAAGCACAGCCTGATTGCCTACTGCCAAGCATTTTGTTACTTGATTGTTATGTATGCTGGATATGTACACACGCGAGACATACACTACATCTGGACATCTGGAATAGCAGTACCGGCCAAACACGAACGCCAAATATCTACAATAAAAACAATTCAGATCAATTGCTCGAGAAACTGGAGTTTGGTAACCGAAACTTTTAGATAATAACAACCAGACTGTTATTACGTAAGACATGCCTGAAGCATCAGATTTTGAGAAGCAATAGTCAAAGGTCAAAGAAATAATAACAGGCAAACTGTTTTGGTATCCAATTAAACAAAATAATCAAAGAAAATTTATAAATAAGTTTCTATGTACAAATCATGCTCGAGTATAATTTTGTTAAAATACTAGCTGTAAAAATAAAAACGTCTTGTTTAAATATAATGTATTTATATTTTACTACCTGACCCGGCAGACTTCGTAGTGCCTCAATCGATAAATAAAAGACTTAAACTTTTGTATAAAATAAACTTAAAACTAACAAAAGAAATCCGTCCGGAAACCTTCTCTGGTCTACCACAAATAATTCAAGACCAAAATTAGCCAAATCAGTCCAGCTGTTCTCGAGTTTTAGCGAGACTAACGAACAGCAATTCATTTTTATATATAGTGATTAGAATATAATGACCACAGATAGATATGTGTATTTCTCCAATATCTCAGACATATTTTTTTTAAACCCTATTGGAATTGTTACGATTTTGGCAAATCGGTCCACACGCTCACTCGTGGTGCGCTCACCAAAAAAACGACATTCAATTCTTATCTACGACATACGTGATATGATATATTATGAGAAAACTGTAACGTCATGACATGACGTGGGACTTGATAGACCGTTGCTTCTTTTCGAGCACAGGTGTGACCGCGCGCATTACTTCAGTCGAGGGCTTTCGTAGCTTAAAGCACATATTACTACAAATAATCAAAGCGCCGTTACATATTTATGCTATGTAGCTAAGGTACGAGATTTCTCGAGCTTTCCTCGTATCTCTATGTAGGTAGGGCATTTACGTCGCCTTGTCCATGGGTTGTTATCGTTTCATACAAGGTGGTTCGTGGTTATACTTGTATATACACAATAAACAGCTGCATTTTACGAGAAGCATGATACTTTGATACAGAATGGCTGGCAGAATTACATTCTTACATATTCGGAAGTCGTCGTGGCCTAAAGGATAAGACGTTCGGTGCATTCGTGTTGAGCGATACACCTGTGTTCGAATCCCGCAGGCGAGTAACAATTGTTGTAATGAAATACGTACCTACTCAACAAATGTTCACGATTGACTTCCACGGTGAAGGAATAACATCTATACTTAATATTATAAAGAGGAAAGATTTGTTTGTTTGTTTTTTTCGAATAGACTCCGAAACTACTGGACCGATTTGAAAAATTCTTTTTCCATTAGAAGCCGACATTGTCCCTGATGAACATAGGCTACTTTTATTTTTTTTAAAAATTATTTAATTTTTTTGGTTTCATGTGTGTTTTAATGTTTCCGAAGCGAAGCGAGGGCGGGTCGCTAGTCGTGTAATAAAAATGAAACCCGCAAAATTATAATTTGCGTAATTACTGGTGGTAGGACCTCTTGAGAGTCCGCGCGGGTAGGTACCACCACCCTGCCTATTTCTGCCTTGAAGCAGTAATGCCTTTCGGTCTGAAGGGTGAGGTAGCTGTTCGAGACCTTAGAACTTATATCTCTAGCTGGGTGGCGTATTTACGTTGTAGATGTCTATGGGTTCCTGAAACCACTTAACACCAGGTGGGCTGTGGGCTCGTCCACCCATCTAAGCAAAAAAAAAGAAGCACTATGCTTTGATGCTGCCAGAACTACATTTATACACATTATATTCTTAAAATCATACTCACAGCTCCCAGAGAAGTTCATGGGGTTTGTGATGGCATCGCAACGGTCGATACTCAACGCGACCAGCACGTACGTCGACGCGTACATCACAACGGCCTGAAATGAATGGTAATCGTTTAATTACATTCAATTTATAGGTTGCGCTACTTTGGCCACGTTGTCCGCAGAGGTGTAGATAACTTGGAACGTCTGATGGTCACTGGAAAAATAGAAGGAAAGCGTCCTAGAGGCCGGAGCCCCAAACGTTGGTCTGACCAGATCTCCGACCACTTAGCGCTGCACTACACCAAGCAACTGACCGGAACCGATGGAAACTGGCAGTCGACAAGCTGAAACGGAGTCACGATCCTCAGCAATGAGGGAGCGATGGAGAAGAAGAAGAAGAATAGGAGGTTGAAGTCGTCGTGGCCTAAAGGATAAGACGTCCGGTGCATTCGTATCGAGCGGTGCACCGGTGTTCGAATCCCGCTGGCAGGTAAATTTTTTTCTAATGAAATACATAAACAATATTCACGATTGACTTCCACTTCCGAATAACATCGTGTAATCAAAAACGCCCTGCAATAAAACGCTCCTAGGATAGGACGTTAAGTATCGCGCAAAAATAGGTACCAACAGTTTGTCCACTTCTGCCCCTAAAGTAGACGGTCCACTTCGAAGGGTAGGACAGACATTAAAAATACCATTTAGAATTCGACTTTATTTCTAAAGGTGAACATTGGTATTCACGACACTATATTATCTGTGGCTCCCGTATGACAGTATCGCGACACAAATGGGAAAGATGGTCACATTTAAATCGAAATCTTTGACTGAATCTGGGGTGCGGAAGTTAGTGTGTTCGATTCCCACATCAGGCAAACATTCGTGTGATGAACAGATATTGTTTGCTCTTCTATTCTAGATGATTATTTTCTATATTTGTATATATTTAATCTTTACTATTATAATATATAAATCTACAGTCGTTTTTACGGGTGTTCCATGATAACTACTGAACCGTACATCCGATTGACTTTAAGCTTGGTATCCGTATAGAAAATACATGTACTTAATGTATAGGCTAATATTTATATGAGTGTTGGACTCCCTACATCAGTTGCGGGGGCATTAATGATGAGAATCTTTGTGGGGGTGAGAAATAACAATGTTAATTTTAAATGCCCAGCGAGTGGACAGGTACATCTAGTCGTATATAAGTATGTATGTCTTTGGTACCCATAACACAAGGGAATCCTAAATTGGGACCAGATGACCATGTGTAATTTGTTCCCAGTTATTATTATTTACTATCTAAACGTTACGCCAACAAGCACACAAGAGCACGCAAAAACAATAATTGTGAATCCGTTAACAAAAAAATCTTTTTTTTTAGATTAAAAACCATTACTCGGTACCATTATTACGAGAAAAAAAGGGTGCGTCTACTATGTACGCGCGTAAGAAGTCATGCTTTATTTTTATTAAATTTATTTCGCTTTTTTTTAAATATTAAATAATTCATAATAAATATTTAACGGTAAAAAATTGCTAATAAAATTTGCTAATAAAACTTTTTTTTACGAGTGTTCATGCGCGAAAGTTCACTTGCGGCTATATTCAGACTCGCCAATTTACGTCGTTTGTATTGTTATGAGCGATTTAGTGGGCAACTTCGTTTCTGTTAATTTTGTGTCACGGTGCGCGCGCATCGTAAAATTTCACTCTCATCAATTTTTCATAACGCGCCTAAAGAAGTATAACTTCAAAAACATTCTGCATTTAAATCGACCTTCGCACATCTATTATCAAGCAACTATAATCCTATTTTCCCCCTCAAAGCCGCTCTAACAATCCGCCACGAATCCACATAAATCATACGTCGAAAACACGTTAAAAATAACGTGAAATTCTTTAAAAATATGTTTTCGAATATGTAAAACACTGTTTGTTTTGGCCGCGTCTATAGTACATATGTACGTTTTGTTAAGCCAAACTCCTGTTAACGTAACGTTTGCAATAAAATGTATGCTAAAGTTGAATATTCAATAAAATTCATTCTATTTTGAGACTGTCTCGAATTTTATGTTGTCTTGATGAATTTCGTTTCTCTGTTTTAGCGGATGCTGATGATATAATAATAAATAAATAAATCATAATCACGCCACGATAACTTGTCCCGTGGTAAGTTTGTAAAGAACTTGTGTTACAGGTACCAGATAAGGGAAATAAATGTAATATTTTTATTATATACATACATATATTTTAATATACATCCATAACCCTGGAAAAGAAATTTTTTCTTATATTTATCATACAAATATCTTCCCTTGGCGGGATTCGAACCCGCGACCTCCTTGTGTAGTGACCATGTCACTTACCACTACACCAGACGGCCGCTAATAATATAATATATACGAATGCGATTCTGCTCCGATGATAATAAAATATTCTACGAAGCATTGCCCTAGCTAGGACTAGTGTTAATGCCAATTCTTTCAGGTTTTTTTTTTATTGCCCTTGTAGGCAGACGAGCATACGGCCCACCTGATAATGAGTGGTTACCGTCGCCCATGGACTTCAGCAATGCCAGGGTCAAAGCCAAGACGCTGCCTACCGCTGTCCGTAAGTCCATGAACTCACCTAATCGTCCGCGCGCAGCTAAAACAGCTCCTTAGGATACCAGCCAAATAAGTACGGAAAAGGAAATAGTTTTGTCCATTGCATTTAAGGTCACTAAAGCCTACCCTGATCCATATGTTTGAATTGCCAGTTGATACAAATCTGTCTTACCCTTTAATCTGGAACGCCTAAGCGAAAGCAAACGAAATAACACACAGGATCGTAGTACCAGTCCTGGCGGGCTTGTAAAACAGCTTACCAGAAATTAAGATAGGAATTAAATATGAAAATAGATGATAATACTACCTCAGCTACTACTAATAGCAGGTGGTCTAAGATAAGCTCTCAGCCTGAGGTACCTCGTGGAGTAATTAATAAAGAGCTCGGTACCTACTGGGACAGAATAGGAATATGGTCTTCCACCAGTAACTTCCCCACATTTTTTGTGGGTAACATTTTTATTATACCGCATTGTTTGTTGATCATAATAGTAATTTCCTAAACACGTTAATGGATGTATTTAAATACTAACGAACCGCCCTCGCTTCGCTTCGGAAACATTAAATTTTATTATTGATAGGCGAGTACCGCCATGTTGAACGCGGTACGACAATAACTGCGGGTGTCGCCGCGGGGCGAAGCTAGTCTAAAAAAAGTAGCCTAAGTTACTCCTTATATCATCAGCTACCTATTAGTGAAAGTCTCATAAAAATCGATCGTACCCAGAGATTAGCCGGAACAAACAGACAGACAGACAGACAAAAATTGTAAAAAATGTTATTTTGGTGTATGTACCGTATATGTAGCAAAAAGCGGTTATTTCAATATTACAAACAGACACTCTAATTTTATTTATATGTATATATAGTATTTGAATTTCAGCATAATCGCATTGCGAACTTTTCAAATTGCTTAAATAGTACTGGTATTTGAAGATGCCAATTCGTTGTCATTCGATTTCTCTGGTGCGTGGCCGGGCAAACTTAGAGTCAATAGTTACCTCAATATTTTTCATCTAAACTAATATTGTAAAGAGGAAAGATTTGTTTGTTTCTTTGTATTGAATACTGAACCACTGAACTACTACTGAACCAATTTGAAAAATTCTTGCACTGTTTGGAAGCTACACTATTCCCGAGTGACATAGGCTATAATCTTTTTAGAAAAAAATTAGGAATCTTTGATATAAATCCAATAATGTAACCCAAGGTGTAAAAAAATTACCTAAAATATTCTTTACATCACGTGCCCTGCGAAAACTATTGATGATAGAATAAAATAATGTACTACCACTTTGTAGAACACATTAATATTTACAAAAAGCGTCGTGGCAGCATATGTCAAACTATTGTAGTTATGCCGCAATAAGTGTTCTTTTATTAAAAAAAATAAAACAATGTCAAATATCGTTGAAATTTTTGTTAAAGACCTGAGCGGAGCCGGAGCGGGCGGCTAATTAGCTATAAAACAAGAAACTTATGATTTACCTGCAGGAATTTGACGGTTTTGCACATAAACTCGCCCGCGTACCAAGCAATGATGATCTTCTGTAATATATCAGGGAACACGTAGGTCAAACCCACGAATAAATCTGTGAAAAAAATAGCTATATGAGTAATCAAATATTTCTGGGGAATATTTTATTACTCAGAAACATATATCTGGATTATTTAAAACATCTCTTCGGAGCACTCTATGTACAGTATATAGTACAAAGTAGTGTGGGTAGGCCTTCCACTAGGTGGGTGAGCAACCTGGACAAAGTCCCATCTTGAGCGAGTAGCGGAGTCCCTGTGGTGGTAACTATTTAATGATGTATTTGTTACCCAGCAAAAAGTAATTACAGAAGGAGGCAAAAGGCTTCAAAAATGATGTTTGTGAGAGACAGAATAAATAATTATCACGATTCACTCATAAACTCTAAAACTTTAGTCTATATGCCACTGCATTAGTGCCGTCCAATCTCTACAATCTCTGAACCAACTGTAAGCGGTTTTCGGCAATTTGCTGATTCAAATTTATGTTACTATTAATTTGAACGTTTATTGAAAACGAATTTGTTGAAAAGTACAGAAGGAACACCAGTTTCAAATCGCCTATGAAGGTCATAGGCTCGTTTTCACTCAATAAAACTCGTCCGAAAATACACATATAGCGATTAAACCACATTCGCAGTCATAAGGAAGTTTTAGAAACGGATTCTTTTTTTTTTCTCGAAGTGCTATCCATTTTTTCGTGTAGCCGTGTTTACTAACAACACATCAAACGTTTTAGAGGATGAACATTAGTTCGGTAGCAGTTTTTATAATTCGGATTGTTTCAATATTTTTTTTTATACGGATTATGTTTTCAATATCAAAAATCCTATGCGTTGATCGGCGCTTTTCATCTGTGAAAACATGTTGAGTGACGCGCGCGTAAGGCTTTTAGGATTTAACATATCAGATATGATTTAAAAGTGAGACAATGAATTATGTTGTGTATGACGGAAATCGCCAAATAATAGCTATAGAGGTATCGCAGTAGTCGAAATTCGACTATAGTTCATTGGAATTGTAAGTTTGTACACTATTATGATTGTATTTTCAACGCCAAGATTACACTATAGAAAAATATTAATAAACACAAACAATATTTACTTTATTCTCAATTTGACCACAGACGTCAAGAACAAAAGTTTGACAATAAATAAAAAGTATGCATGCTTGTATGTGTCATATACATGATAGTGTGTGTAATGTTTTCTTTATTGATTTAATGTATCTTTTATGCATTATTTTAAAAAAATATTAGCGTTGTGCACTTCTTCTCTATAGGTATTCTCTATAAGTGTGAAAAATTTCATACTCCTCCGTTCGCGCAATTTTCGTAAAAAGGGATACAAAGTTTTCGCTTCACGTATTAATATATAGATATCAAGGAAGACCAGATCTGGGAAAACTAAACCTCTAGCAATGAATAATCTGAAGAAGAAAGGATCGAGTGTGGTTTTGGAAAAATCAACAAACGATGCAGTAAAAAAATCTGTCCTCACGTTACCGCATTACAGCGAGCCGGCCGTGAGCCCGTCTGAATGTGTGCACCCGAACTAATAAAACCATAGCGGAATATTAGTGTGAAAGTTTTAATTAAAAACAGGAACTCGACGCAATTCAAACAAGATTTTAGTTCAAACGAAGAGAAAACGGATATCAAATGGGAAAGTGGACGGACCCGCCCACGCGAGTGAGCGTTTTCTTGTTGTTTTATTCTGCCTGACAGGAAATTTAGTTTTGTACTTTACTATCATGCTATATATCAATTTTGAGATGCAGATGATAGGATGATGATACTAATCATCAACTGGTGGTAGAGCGTGAGCCCAAATTAGTAGACATTTCATTTGGCTGGTGATTGAAAGGTTGGATATCTGTTTTACAAGACATTATGAAACTTTGGCCTCATGTTGAATGGTTACAGCAGATATTGGACTCAAAGTCCAACTGCTGCTGCAGCAGGTGGGCTGCTCTTTATCATAAATTGATAACGACTGTACACTGTGATGTCCATGAGCTCTGATAATTACATAATATCAGATTTACTCGACTGCTCATATAAAGTATCCCTTCGCATTATGTTTTTTTTTTATTGCCTTTTTTTGACGGGTGGACAAGCTCACAGCCCACCTGGTATTAAATGGTTGCTGGAGCCCATAGACATCTTCGACGTAAATGCGCCACCCACCTTGAGATATAAGTTCTAACGTCTCAGTATAGTTACAACGACTGCCCTACCCTTTAAGCCGAAACGCATTACTGCTTCACGGCAGAAATAGGCAGAGCGGTGGTACCTACCTGCGCGGACTCACAAGAGGTCCTACCACCAGTAAAAGTACGTACAGGATATCTTCAAAAACTCATGACACATACCCCTATTGGATCTTTTACGAAAAACCTCGTGTTATATTGGTGAGCTTTGAGACCGACAAAGTTTTGCCAAAAGATATAAATGTTTTTCTGTGTCCGATGTATCATCGTAAATCACAAGGATATTTGTTTAAGCCGTCGCTTTTTGTTAAACGCAGGCATTCAGTCTATGTCGAGATTGGTTTAATTGAATGGGGATTGGATGGAGAAGCGATTTGTATTGATGGAGATATCAGACAAGCAATATATTTGTAGCGTTGTATCAATTTTTATTGGAAGATATATAGTTTGAATGACCATCAATAAATTTGGTTGCTTAAATTGAAATATAATTTAAGGGTAAGCTAGCACGTCTGTATCAACATTTTTTATAACTATCCTTGAGACCTTAGAACTTATATCTCAAGGTGGGTGGCGCATCTACGTTGTGGATGTCTATGGGCTCCAGNAGCAATATATTTGTAGCGTTGTATCAATTTTTATTGGAAGATATATAGTTTGAATGACCATCAATAAATTTGGTTGCTTAAATTGAAATATAATTTAAGGGTAAGCTAGCACGTCTGTATCAACATTTTTTATAACTATCCTTGAGACCTTAGAACTTATATCTCAAGGTGGGTGGCGCATCTACGTTGTGGATGTCTAGGGGCTCCAGTAACCACTTAACACCAGGTGGGCTGTGAGCTCGTCCACCCATATAAGCAATAAATGAAAATAAAATAATAAAAAACCGGCTTGGCTCTGCTCCTGGCATTGCTGAAGTCCATCATCATCATCAACAGCCCACAGTCGTCCACTGCTGGACATAGGCCTCTCCCAATCCACACCACTGACCCCGGTCTGCGGCTCTCCTCATCCACTTCTTGCCGGCCACCGTTCGGAGATCATCGCCTAGCCAGGGGGCGTCTCACGTTACGTCTTCCGCTGCGCGATCTCCACTCGAGAACCCAATTGCTCCAGCGATCGTCAGTCCTTAAGACCTTAGAACTTATATCTCAAGGTCGGTGGCGCATCTACGTTGTGGAAGTCCATGGGCGACGGTAATCATTTACCATCAGGTGGGCCGTATGCTCGTCTGCCTACAAATAAAACGAAAAATAAAAACCAACCTAAAATACCTAAGTATCCGATATTATCACAGCGAAAACTAAATAATAGCCCTGCTAATAAATTTTATCTATGAACAACACTTTAGTCATTCACCATTTCATAATTATCCACGGTTCATTCCGAAATGGGTTAAGCCCTTGCCCGAACAAAAACAGAAACAAACTTTGATTTAATTTGGAGGTAAGTTATTTGTGATTAAAGCGGTCTGACGTTTGAAAGTTTCGCACCGGACGGATTTATCGGGGACCGCTTCTATTGGCTAATATAACTTCAAGGATATCTATGCGTGTGTCACCGTTTATAAATTAAACGTAGTACCTTATTTTTATGATAAACTAGAGGTCCCGCAGTAGTCGAAATTCGACTGTAATTAATTGGAATTGTAAGTTTGCACACTATTATGATTGTCTATACTAATATTATAAAGAGGAAAGATTTGTTTGTTTGTTTGTTTCGAATAGGCTCCGAAACTACTGGACCGATTTGAAAAATTCTTTTTCCATTAGAAGCCGACATTGTCCCTGATGAACATAGGCTACTTTTTTTTATATTTTTTTATTTTATTTTTTTTGTTTCATGTGTGTTTTAATGTTTCCGAAGCGAAGCGAGGGCGGGTCGCTAGTATTTTATACTTTTATAATAACAAATTTCGCCAAGGCTACTCTATAAAAAAATATTATTAAGACAATCAATATTTGATCTATTTTCAATTTGACCACAGACGTCAAGAACAAAAGTTTGACAATAAATAGTATGCATGCGTGTATTCGTCAAATACATGGTATGTAGTGTGTGTAATGTTTTATTTATTGATTTAATGTATCTTTTATGCATTATTTTAAAAAATATTAGTATTGTGCACTTCTTCTCTATATTCTCTATAAGTATGGAAAATTTCATACTCCTCCGTCCACGCAATTTTCGTAAAAAAGGATGTCAGGTAAAGAATGTACCTAATCTATGGCAACACAGACAGACTACTTCCGCCATTAAAACAAGTCACACGCAGAGCTCGTCGTTTTATTATAAAATATATATATGCCACAACCCGGCCATCCTATGACAAAGGATACAAAGTTTTTGCTTCACGTATTAATATATAGATGTTCTTCATTTTTTAAATCTAATTAGTCTTAATCTGTACACTACTCTACATCCAAAATGGCGAATATCCAACAAATGAATTAAATATGTATTAGTCGTGTCTAATTCAGGAACTCCGATCTCCGTTATAATTAGCAATATTGGATATCTAAATTAGCCTTCTATTAATTGGGAAGAAAAATTTTAATCTAACAAGAATGATTTAGCAGATTAACAACAAGCATCGTCTCTCTTTTGTTTCCTATAACTCATTCCCCAGGATCGTATCCTTGAAAGGTTGGAATTACTTTGAGCATACAAACTTAATAACAAGGCTAATGAATAGCTTTTGATGTAAACCACTTTTCGTTTTAGTAAAGCACTTCCGTCAAAGCTGCGAACGATATGAAAGATGTAGCGAATAACGTGGAAGACTATTTATGTATTGGTGGAGAAGCAGATACGAATATTTAAAAAGTAATGTTTCTAAACTATAGGATTTTTGATTATTCAACTCAACTAAACTTTTTATAATCTAATCTATATATATAAAAACTAGCGACCCGCCCTCGCTTCGCTTCGGAAACATTAAAACACACATGAAATCAAAAAATAAAAAATAAAAAAATAAATAAAAAAAGTAGCCTATGTTCATCAGGGACAATGTCGGCTTCTAATGGAAAAAGAATTTTTCAAATCAGTCCAGTACTTTCGGAGCCTATTCGAAACAAACAAACAAACAAATCTTTCCTCTTTATAATATTAGTATAGATGAATTGCTGTTCGTTAGTCTCACTAAAACTCGAGAACGACTGGATCGATTTGAATTATTTGTGGAAGTCCAGAGAAGGTTTAAAAGGTAGATAAATATGAAAATGCTCGGAATTAAATAAATATTAATAACAATTTTGTTTTTCCTTCCATGTGTCCCCTGTCGGACGGATTCCTTTTGTTTGTGTTAAGTTTATTTTATACAAAAGTTTAGATCTTTTACTTAACGATTGAGGCACTACGAACTTTGCCGGGTCAGCTAGTCTTTATATATTTATATTATATTTCTTCTGTGCGTGAGTTTGACACTGAACTCAACCTAAACGGCTGGACCGATTTTAATGAAATTTTCAGTGTACTTTCACCTTCAGGTGGATTCGGGAATGGTTTAGATTTACAAATCAGCACGGCAGATGGCGCTGCAGTTGGTATCTAGGTTATTTATCTTTCCTAGAAATAATGTATGGCAAAACAAAGTTTGCCGGGCCTGCTAGTGTGATAGTAAAGTTTAAAAATGAAAAGCAGCACTTTCAATTCTAATCAAATTGTTGGGTAAAAGTAATTGAATGAAAAATTTTTGAAT
The DNA here is from genome assembly GCF_003987935.1 of Bombyx mandarina. The sequence continues at coordinate 2,224,564 of NW_021011490.1, read as the reverse complement.
AAAAATATTATCGTATGCATTTATGTCACATAAGAGTGCTCCAAACGTTTAATTTGTAATATCAAGGATAATTCAAGGGGTGAAAATCTGTTTGGTTTAAGCAACATCTTTGCAATTTTAAAAATTGGAAAAAAAATCATAAAAAAAAAAACTTTTTCAGCTATCTGAATGGGATAAACTTTATTGAAGTTCGATTAAAAACATCGAATTGTTGATACTAAATAACAAATAAAACGGACCTTTAATTACAAATATCGCGTATTAAGCGAACTACCGCTTAAACCAAACCTCTCGATATGATCATCATTCTTTTGAATATTATCCATAAACTAAGCACTCACCAGCAATAGCGAGCTGCATAATGAAGAAGTTCATTCTGCTCTTTCTGGCGTTGGTGCATAGCAGAGCCGCAATAACTGATGAATTTAGCACCACTATGGAGACGAACAGTATCCACATCACCGTAAACTGTGCAGCCTAGAACAATGAGAAATAATTAGATTAGTCATTATGTGTAATTAGTGGGTGATGGGAGAGATGTGCTCCGCACTAAACGCTTCACTCTCCCCCCTTTGCCTTTTCATGAGTTTTGTCTCATGCGAGGCTCGGACGTGAGTTGTTGAGCGACAGGAGATTTAAGTCGGTTTGACTCCGACTTAACCCACCCGCCATTCCCAGTGGAGGATGGGAGTCCGGCGAATTCCTCCTGACCAAAAAAAAAAGGCGTAATTAGTGCGAGTTTTTTTTAACGTTCTCGATATCGTTAAAGTTAACTCAAATTTGTATGGAGTTGGAAAGTTTGCCTACATTTGCCACTAGAAGCGCCAACTGCATATAAATTTCAGTTAACTTTTACGTTATCGAGAACATTAAAAAACTCGCACTAAGCACATAGGTCAGCAAAAAGCCTTTTCAAATTGTTTTCTGCAATTTCAATAATTAAACTATAACGGCGTTCTGAAAAGTTAACGTCGTGTCTTGGCCCACTGAGTTTCTCGCCGGATCTTCTCAATGGGTCGTGTTTCCGATCCGGTGGTAGATTCTGCGAAGCACTGCTCTTGCAAGGGTCAGTTTTAGTAACACTCCGGTTTGAGCCGTACACACGTTAGGGTGAAGTTGAAATAGCCTCTCAAGGCTGTCAGCACAGGTAGGGGAAAAAAAATGGTGTCTTGTTTTATTAAATATGGTGCAAGAAATACTATATTCATTTTTGGAATCTCAATATAGTTTCCGTGTGAGAGTAAAAAATTTAATAAAATACTAGGTATTTCTGATAAATGTCACGATATTCCAATACAGATTTAGATAAAAAAAATTGTATATGTCTATTTTTAATATTGCTTCATGCACATTTAAACCGTATTAGAATTTTCTAGAAGCTCGTATTTATACCTTTAACCACGAGCGGGGTTTGAAAGAACAGATTTAACCCTTTTTAGCATACTATTGGTATAGCAGAATTTAAATGAGAAGATTCATGTTGGTAAATTAGGTACGATTTGGGTACATAAAGTACTAAAACGGAAGTAAGGGAACTACCAAGGAATTAAAGGTGATAACAAACAATAGCTTGACACTGGATCTCATAGCTGTGGATAATAGTCACTTAAGTCATTATGATTTAAAACACTGTAAGTCTGAAAACTCGAAATACAATACGACGAACACTATTCAAGTTATAACCTTTTTTTTTATGAAAACATCTAAAGAGCTTAAGAAAGTTCTGTGAATGAAATATAAATAGGAATGTAATAGTCTCGAATATAAGTACCTATATATTGAGAGTTAATTAGAGAGTAATGTTACTCCCTATTTATTCGATCGTTAACCACGCAGCTCGCTTTCTGTGACTTAGGTACTTCGTGTGTGTGTGAGAACAACTAATTACTATATATACCCTTTTAATTAATATATAGCGTTGAAACCGTTTGTGTACAATGAAAATGTTCTTCATTATACATGCCTTATTTTTACGTAAATAATAATCATGAGATTCGTAAGTATTCATTTGATTGTTCACTTATTATATTTCTTTATTATTAGCATAGTTGAGCTGATGAATGTCGCTAAGCGATTACTACAGGTGATTAGTCGATACAGTTGGAGTGAGGATGGGTAAATGATAAGTTTTTGTAAGAATCGTAATTGAAAAACGCGAAGTCTGCTCAGCGAAGTAGGCATAGCCTGAAGGATAAGGAGCCTCGTGAGCTTGGATGAAGGAGCGATGCGACTTTGTCGCTGTTTGAATGCTACAGGTACTGAGACAGTAGCCATCATACAACGCAAGATATTTGATAAATGCCTGAATCTCGCTTAAGACATTTTTAAGATAAGCTTGCATATATACAAGTTCCAAACAACAACATTCGGACCGTCTGTCTGACGAGTAATTTTAAAACATCACCCGCTCGATGGAAGATCTTTCCTTTCGTCGTTATATACCTACAGTACTAATTTTTCTATTGATAAAATTAAGGCTCACAAATGACTTCCAAGATAAAAGAATAGCATCGTGTAAAATAAAAACCCTAAAAACATAATTAATATACGCAATTACTGAGTAATTGAGTCACAGACCCTGGTTTTAACGTAGGTGACGCCATTGTGATGTCTTTGGACTCAGTTAATCACTTAATATCAAGTGAGCCAGGAGCTCATTCAGCCGTCTGAACATTATATCAAATGTGGAAAATGGGCATTGGGCAGCGGCGTTTTCTGAATATCATACCAGCAACCAAGGCTTATTGTAAGTCCACACGGTAGGTACCTCCATCCTGCCCAATTCTGTCGAGGTGCGGTCATACATGCCAATTCTAAGAATAAAACAATCGTTTTACGATACAATTGTGGTTTTAACCGCCTGCTTCAGGGCCAACGGTGACCTTTGCGTTAAGATATAAAGATATAAAGCCAAATAAGCCAATGAGCTTCCAGTAACCATTTAACACTAGGTGAACTTTTCACTCAAGCATGCAATAAAAAATTACAATACCTACCAGGATCTTTAGATATTTGTAATTTTCTAAGAAAAGCTAGAAACGAATCGGAATTTTCCTGTCATCATGTGTACCGGATACATCAGGGGCTCGAAATTACCGGCGAGTTTGGGTACAGTTCCTAACGAGAAGGCGGGTTTGGCTGTGACATTTCGAAAATTACCAATCTGTAGGGCAATATCCGCTTTCTTAACATATCGAAGCTGTTTAGCTTTGGTTGTCTGAGAGGAGTGCAAGAGACAGCATACCGTTTCACTTGGTGGATCTCACTAAGATAGTTGAACTAAGACTACATTATGACTATTAGTTTTGTAGTACTTGTCGGAGAAGCCACAATTATTAACACTATCGTTAGACATCATAGGGGCGAATAGGGTGATCGAGCTAAGAGGAATGTTGAGTACACAAATCACGTTTGTTCTCTTAGAACAATTTAGAAATCTTCTCTTGACGTTAGCAAACGAAAACGAATGACTGTTCTTACGACGGAGGCACTAGTCTTCAAGAAGGCTGGTTAGTAAGTGTGATGGCGTCTACGCGCCTCCATCGACTAGGCTTTGTCGTAGCACGAAGTTAGCCGAGTTCCGACGATACCGCAATCGTGCTGCTATATCTAGGGAATCGTGCTGCATTTCGTTTAGCTACCAAACTAGTGACCGTCTCCGACATATCCTTTTTATTACATAAGGTCATTTAACGCGTTAAACGCCAGACAATGCTTAGCTTAGCAGGTGGCGACAAATACCCTGTGACCGCCAATAATTTAGGTCCATGGTTTACACATACCATTTGGCATATCTCGAAAAATGAGAAGGCACTATTTCTGTAAGTCGCCCATTCTTTTTGAGTTATTTCTTGAGAATTTTTACGAAAAAACACCTCAACAAATGGCGATCGCGTTTTAAATTGCCGTCATATTGAAGTAAGCATTTGAAGTCAAGCTGTTTAGAAGATCGAATAGGAAGAAGGCATCTTTGTCAAGTACCACCATTAGGATTTGTGGAATGACTAAACCAAAGAAGATGTCAAGATCAAATGAACGTATACTGATAATAGTATACATTTGATCTGCATATGAGACCATCTTAATAGTTACAGCTAATGCTTTCTCTTAACTTCTCATGGTAGAATCTGTTGCGATAGCTTTAATGAAATAGAAGAAATCCAGCCAAATCCTGGAGCGCGCTAACGACTCTTTAAGATAATTTTACAGATAAACAAGCTCCAAACAACAACATTAGGACCGTCAGTCTACTGCTGATCAATAACATCCGCTCAGCGAAAGGATCTTCCCTTCTCATTCACTACATGTGTATCCTTACCCCAATTACATTTTCACAGTCTCTTCCTAGACCTTCTCCTAAAATCGTATTAATTGGGCTTGCTACAATCTTAATTATTTGTGTATTAAATTTATTATAATTCAATATAACACAGTTTGTTTTGAGGATAAACCTTTTTCAAATTTTAATCTAACAACTCATCCGCGAGACAGAATTGTAACTTCACTAATACGTCATTAAAATCTTTTCAATATTTTATTGTTTATCATTTAAAATTATTGTTCGTTTTGTAGTACATAGTTCTTACAATTTGTTTGAAATTAATTTTGAACTTTTTGCATTATTACAAATGAGGTTCAAAATGAAGCTATTCCTGGTTCAATATATCAGTACCTGACCGACAGATTGCAGAATAGATAATATTGCATTGTCTTGTAAAGTTGACGAAGAAATATATAAGAATTATATTTAGCATTACACTGCCAAAAACCCTTGAGAATGTGTTCTTGTGTTATTATGGGTTAGAGATGGATTTCTTCAAATTTAGTTTGAAGAGTCGTTATTATCCAAGAGTAACACGGACAAAATATCTGATAAATCTGTTACAGTACCAAGGCTAAGTAGTTTTGTGTTTCTTGTCACCGGTCTGACGTCAAGGGTTCGACATGCGAACTAACCTATAGACACAACCCACTGAATTTTTCTCCGGATCTTCTCAGTAGATCCCGATTCCGATCCGATTGTAGATTCTGCGACGCACTGCCCTTTCTAGGACCAGTATTAGCAAATTCTCTCAGGGTGAGCCCGTGAGCTCACCTATAAGTCCGTCAGTAGCTGGAATAGCCCCTCAAGATACCAGTGATTAAGTAGGGGAAAAATGCGTTCCGTTTTAAAGGGTGGGTTAGTCGTTATACATTACAATACTGAATTTCACTTCGTGTCTTAAGATGGGGGCGTATTCTTGTTGTCATCTATGTGGCCTCTGAAAGACATTCAACAAAAGGCGATGGCATTAAAAAAAAAAAACCAAGAATACAAAAATAGATGGGTGTTACTCGTCTGCCAAAGTAAACAAATAAAAATAAATTGAGTAATGCACTCTATCCAGCCGTTTTCTTTGTACATTAAACAGAAAAATAATTTACCTTCAACATTTATAAGAAAATTCAAAGAACGTATTCTCATCGTTAAGTATATAAGTTTACGTTATCTCATAACTTCAAATTGAAAAGCTAGTCCGGATGAAAGCTTAGCGAGACTAGTTTGTTATTGCTTTTAATACCATGAACCTACTTTCATTCTATTTAAAGATTTTAGATTAATCTCTAAAGAACTTCTATTTATAAAACCTAGTTAGGGTCGTTAGCTCAGCTATGACTCTAACACTGCCAATAGGTGACGAGGACCATTTACCATTAAAAAGGACCGATGTTCTTCTACCTACAAAAGAATATAATAAATATCCAAAAAAAGGTTGTTTTTTATATGATGGAGTGGCTGGTTCAATGGTGTTTTTAAGAGGATGACGTCAGCGTCGTTGACGCCATTCTCTTCATCATTATCATTGCCTTCCATAGTGACAGTAATTAAAACTTACTTTTTAAATCAATTCCTTTTATTGAATTTCAAGTGTATAACAATAACCACAGAAAGCTCAACACCATTCGGCTGCTCGAATATACATTAGCTGTAATAAGAATCCGAAACGATACCTGTCCGTGAACTTTAAATATCATGTTTCGTACAGATGCCTAAAGATTTGATCAAATTCAGCAAATATTTTAAACTCAAATGTACATAATTGTTTTGAGAAAATTATTAAGTATAAATTTATTGAAATCCCGTCCTTCACTGATTCGAATTTGAAATATTAAAAGATCTTCTGAAGTGTCAAGCCCAAATCAATGGGGTATGCTGGTTTTCAATCCAGTTTGCATATTAGTAATGCAACTGATGTTATTCATATGACCTAATATTGTTTGAAACCTGACGGCATCCGCATATTGGCATGGGCATCTTAGCAAATTTTTTTTAGATTCAGTTTTAAATATTATGTTTTCCCCATCAACAGCTTTTGGAGTTATTTTGGAGTCGAATGAGACAGTTCAATCGAATCAGTTTTCTTACCCATCACGCTTGGCGTCGTGCAAGACTGTAACGCTTTGCATGATTTCATTTATTATTTTACCATTAATCTAAAAACATGTGTCAAGTGAATAACTATTTCAATTTCGTTTGGGTTAGGTTAAGTCGTTGATCCTTCAATTGATTTCCCTTCCATGTGACCTGTTCGCACGAATCAATCAACATACCACGAAATTACTATAGATATTGGATAAATTTATCATATCGTGAACTCTATCACTAGATATCCTGTTGGGACGACGCTACCGCTAAAAGCCGTGTTTCAAATTATCGATAACACTGACATGCTCTTATGATACAGACAAAAATGTCCGTTACACAAATAAAACCTTTCAGAGTTTATTATGCCTAATCCACGTGAAAATGTTGTGGGTTGGGTATCATGCTTTTAGCCATGGACGCTATACAGCAATGCTGGAAGGAATCATTCTTCTGTGTTTGTTTCTCACTTTGAACTATGCTATGTGAATTTTGGTATAATTTTAGGATACATATTATACTTTCCAAAAAGCTCGACTTCAAGTCTTCTTTTTTAGTTTATTCGTATTGTTTCTCCGAAAAATTGTTTCAAGAAAATTTAACAAGCCCCTTTTATTGGCAAAGCAGTGTAAAGGACAGTCACAACTTAGCCAGTGTTAGGCTCTACAAGAGATCATGATTTTTTTTTAATGCTTAGTTGGGTGCACGAGCTCACAGCCCACCTGGTGTTAAGTGGTTACTGGACCCCATAGACATCAAAAAAGTAAAGGCGCCACCCACCTTGAGATATAAGTTCTAAGGTCTCAAGTACAGTTACAACGACTGCCTTACCCTTCAAACCAAAACGCATTACTGATTCACCTCAGAAATAGGCGGGGTGGTGGTACCTCTCCGTGCGGACTAACAAGAGATCCTACCACCAGTAAAACATACCAAAAATGTTGGATGTTGGCAATAATCCTATGTTGGATGTTGGCGAAAAGTTATCTCACCAAATTTTCCACCCAATTGTGGCCAAGCAGACTTAGATTATGACTGACACACAAAATAGTAAATTTGTAAATTTGGGTTGATTTGATTTGATTACATTGATACTTCCTGTAAGTTACTTTAAAAGCAAAATCTCATTAAGGAACTATCTAATTCCGAAATGGAAGCAGACCCTAGCAATATCCATTTGTGTACTATTATATGTCCGTATACACTAAGTTCATAAATATATAAACAACTAGCTGACCCGCCAGACTTCGTAGTGCCTCAATCGATAAATAAAAGACCTCAACTTTTGTATAAAATAAACATAAAACAAACAAACGGAATCCGTCCGACGGGAGACACGTCAAAGAAAAAACAAAATTGTTATTTTTATTTAATCCCGAGCATTTTCATATTAATCTACCTTTAAAACCTTCTCTGGACTTCCACAAATAATTCAAGGCTAAAATTAACCAAATCGGTCTAGCCGTTCTCGAGTTTTAGCGAAACTAACGAACAGCAATTCATTTTTATTTAAATAGATTATCATAATATTGGTAGCGTCCATAATTTCGAGCCGAGTCCTATACCCTGCTATGACGTCCACGTTCGTACGAGATTTTTTAAGTTCACCTCATATTTACGCCCGTTTTGATGTATCGTCGGAAATTTTGGGAGCGCGATAAACAGTTACTGCTCCCTATTTCTTTCTGTTTAATTTCTGTGCAAATCCTTTCCTGTATTTTTCATCTTGCTTATAGTTTACTGGTGGTAGAACCTCTTGAGAGTCCGCGCGTGTAGGTACTACCACCCTGCATATTTCTGCCGTGAAGCAGTAATGCATTTCGGTTTTAAGGGTGGGGCAGCTGTTGTAACTATACTTGAGACCTTAGAACTTATATCTCAAGATGGGTGGCGCATTTACCTTGTAGATGTCTCCAGTAACCACTTAACATTAGGTTTTTTTTTATTGCTTAGATGGGTGGACGAGCTCACAGCCCACCTGGTGTTAAGCGGTTACTGGAGCCCATAGACATCGACAACGTAAATGCGCCACCCACCTTGAGATATAAGTTCTAAGGTCTCAAGTATAGTTACAACGGCTGCCCCACCCTTCAAACCGAAACGCATTACTGCTTCACGGCAGAAATAGGCAGGGCGGTGGTACTCCCCCGCGCGGACTCACAAGAGGTCCTATCACCAGTAATAGGTCCTACCACCAGTAATAAGGGGTGTGAGCTGTAAGCAGGTGGGCTTTGAGCTCGTCCACTCAACTAAGCAATTAAAAAATTAAAAAATATATTACACGATTATTCCTTAAGTCATCCACGAACATGTCTTATGTACGCATTTCATTAGAAAAATGTAAACCTACTTGCGGAATTCGAACACGGACATGGTCGTATCGCCCGATACAAACACACCAGACGTCTTATATTTCAGGCCACTTTGACTTCAACCTCTAGTCGTAGAATGATATCAATGTTATGGCTTCCGAGGTTATTTCCAATTGATGTATCGCGATAAATATCGTCGGTTTGATTCGTGATCAATGATAGCATTTTTGCTCAGTATAGTTCAAAGATCTAAAATTCTAAATACTCACATCATAAAAATAATATACATTAATGGTGCTCCCCGGTGCTGTGGCGTTGCTTATGTTCTTCCAGGTGTGGTTGTGGTCTGCGGCCGTCATGGGCGTCATGATCGGGTTCACGGCATAGTTGGGCGTGGTCATGTCGGTCTCGAATCCCTCCATCATGATATCCGCGTCCATGGCTCTGAAATAATAGAAATTTTTTTTTGTTACGAGTATTAAAAAAAAATTTAGCTATTCTATAAAGAATAGGGCCGTGTATTGGCGCAAACCGAAAAGTTTGACGTCCTTTTTTTTTTTTATTGCTTAGGTGGGTGGACGAACTAACAGTCCACCTGGTGTTTAGTGGTTACCGGAGCCCATAGACATCTTTTTTTTTATTTCCCTTGTAGGCAGACGAGCATACGGCCCACCTGATGGTGAGTGGTTAGCGTCGCCCATGGTCTTCAGCAATGCCAGGGGCAGAGCAAGCCCCTGCCTACCGCTTAATACTCTCCACAAGCCTCGTTTGAAGAAGGATGTGACATCTATAACGTAAATGCCGCCACCCACATTGAGATATGAGTTCTAAGTATAGTTACAACAGCTGCCCCGCCCATCAAACCGAAACGCATTACTGCGTCACAGCAGAAATAGGCAGGGTGGTGGTACCTACCCGTGCGGTTTCACAAGAGGTCCTACCACCAGTAAATCCCTTACAGTAATTAAATACGGTTCCCATTATTCACTAAGCTGAAGTGATTTAAGCCATTGGTTCTAGATCAGGAAAGATCATCAGCAGCATTGGTTCTACTATAAATGAGTCTGGAAAATTGGTTTATGGTAAACGCGTGAGCCCTGAAGGATCATGCTAAATACAAGCCACACAAATATATCGAACCAATTTCTCAAAATGTGCTTCTGCATACTTTGAAGAACGTCGATTTGAGCTTTAATCAATCTTAAAGCTCCTTGTAATAAATGAGTTCGAGACAAACAAAGGAGAGAGGTGCAAAATTCACTTCACAAAATTTCATAAAACTGTCACAATGAAACCTTCGGGATAAGTTTAAGACTTTTTAATATGAAGAGCAGAAAATTAAACTCTGTGAGGGTGCGAAAGTGTGCGATAAAAGGGAGGCTTTAGAGCTTTAAGCCCTTTTGATCTACTTTGATATTGTTTTTTAAAGTTTTGACAATACGTTTTAATGTTACCTACGTTTTTATAATTATTTTGACGTTTTGCGCAAATAAAATAAATTGAACACTGTTCGAAGTGCGTCATGTAAATAATTTAACATGAAAAAAAATACAATCTTACACTTTTTCTGTTTTACCTTTAAAACAGACATTGCTATAGTCTAGTCACAAGGTTAAATACCGCTACCACCTTGAGACATGATGTCAAAGTATTCATGTACTGTGGAGTGAAAGGTCACAGCTTTCGAAGAAAAACGCATGAATCACGGCAGGAATAAGCCGCATGGTAGAGCTTAAAACACATACATAAAATAAAAGAAAGGTAAATAGTTACGTACCCTAGTTAAACATAAAAATTATCTCATGTAAATTTATATAATATAGGATGTCCCAAAAAATAGTGTCAAGCCGAAGTCCAGAGATAGAGCATCACTAGAGGTATCCGAATCGCCCCTACGTATGTTCTGTGATTTTTGATAGTTTTCTAGTCATTTTTTTAATGATTTTATGTTCTGTGTTAAAGCCCTTTTTTGGTCACCGTGAAGTGAATAGATAAGGGACATGCCTGATTTTTTTTTTTTTTTATTAACTAGATGAATACTAGAACTAGCTGATTCATAAAAATTTCCATCCATATCTCTAATTTAATCTTTAAAAAAATTGTAGGAATGTAATGTGGAACCGTGGAAGTAGGTTCAGTGAAAGTTATAGTGTTAAATAGCTGATAGAATAGTAAAGTTTAAAAAAAGGCTTGATTGAAAAAGTTCATGTAACTTAATTTTTAAATAGGCTTCAAAGCTTAGAAAAAATTATTCTAAATTCAAATATATTTTTTTAAAAGATTAAATTAGAGCCATGGATGGAAATACTTTTGAATCAGCTAGTCCTAGTATTCGTCTAATAAAGAAAAAAAATCAGGCATGTACCTTAACTATTCGCCTTTACCTTTGCCTGACAATAGCAATCACAACAAAAAAATAATCATCCAATTTGTTGCCGGCGTTCTGAAGTTATGAGCGTACATACATTACGCAGATTCATTTTTATATATAAAAAATATTTATTCTAATAAATTTCAAAAACTTTGACTCTGTTATTCATAGTGTAACAAATTTTATTTACATCAAACCATTTATAAAATTCACAGCATATTTCAACGCCGTTTCAACTCTAAATTATTCTTACAGAATAAGTTGAAATAGCTACATTCATCGCAAAGAATGTCCTCACTCACGAGCTAAAAAAACGACATCTCTTTCACGGATCCTAATTTCATGTACTGCCCAACAAAACATGAAAGATAGGAAATTTATTATGATGTTAGGGCTTCCCGGTAGAATAGCGCTGTAACGTCCGCAAGGGGTCACTGCGAAGGTTTAATTAAGGCTGTATAAAGGTCATCTTTACGCATCACCCCTAATTGAACTGCCTTTCAGTCCTCTCTTTATTAACATTCACTATCGTAATGGAAATGTACTTATGTTCTATACTTTATTTCGTGTAACCGTATCGAATTGACAAGTGTTCATTTTCCTACAACTAACTAACCTTTTTTAATTTTAATCTGTTGGAAGATTTACTAACGGAAAATAATTTAAGCAATGTTATTACTAAAAGAAGCATTTTAATAAGTAGTATTAAAAGTACACTATGTTATTTCTCGTAATCGTATATATTATAGACAATGTCATAGATAATAATATGATAAAAATGAATAAAATGTGATATCTTATATTTTTGGTATTTGAAAATCTAAATTTTAGTTTTAATCTTAATAATAATAAAATATAGACAACAGAACTGAAAGCGGATGATGTAAAAGTAGCACCAAAAAAAACGTTAATCAGGCGACAAATAGAGAAATGGTATAAATATTAAAATGGAAATAGTAATGGCAAATGTATTTTATGAAAGAAAGAAAAAACTTTTTTATTTATTGGTTAGATTACGACTTCCTGTTTATTAATTGGCTAGCTGTACCCACCCGTCCGCTTCGCTGGGCATTTAAAGTTAACATTATTATTTCTCACCCCCACAAAGATTCTCATCATTAACGTCCACGCAATCCAACACTCATAAAAATATTATCCTATCCATTAAGTACATCTATTTTCTACATCGCTACCAAGTTTCAAGTAAATCGGATGCATGGTTCAGTATTATAATGGAACACCCGTAAAAACTACTGTAGATTTATTATATTAGTATAGATAAATAGCTACAATACAAAAAATAAGACAATCATTAAGGAATTAACAAACAGAAGAAAAAATGCTACCTAACCTTTACATAATATATGATATTGCATCACCATTGCTTTAAGAAAAGCAGAATTAATTTAACTAATGCATTTATTACAAATCGATTCCGCAATGAATCGGATATGATAATGTTACATCACAGAATTATTTTTAGATGCGCCCATTCATAGTTTCAGCTATTGGCGTTCACACAAACTTTTGTACGAATGATCGAATCGACAAACTAACTACGGGAAGTGATATCGCAAAGTTTTCTTGATTCGATAGCCACGGATAAAGTCAACGTGAATTTATATTAATGTTGATAGTCATAGGTTCCCAACTTTGTGACGAATTCCTAACTCAGATTGTAACAATCACCACTTGGCGCCAGACCGTTGATATTAAGCATCGAAGTAGAAGTCGTCGTGGCCTAAAGGATAAGAGGTTTGGTGCATTTGTATCTAACGATGCACCGGCGTTCGAATCCCACAGGTGGGTACCAATTTTTCTAATGAGATACGTACTTAACAAATGTTCACGATTGACTTCCGCGGTAAAGGAAAAATATTGTGTAATAAAATCAAACCCGCAAAAATATAATTTACGTAATTACTGGTGCTAGGACCTCCTGCGAGTCCGCACAGATAGGTACCACCACCCCGCTTATTTCTGCCGTGAAGCAGTAATGCGTTTCGGTTTGAAGGGTGGGACAGCCGTTGTAACTAACATACAACTACAACTATATACTTAGAACTCATATCTCAAGGTCCCGGGATTTACCTTGTAGATGTCTACGGATTCCGGTAACCACTTAACACCAGGTGGGCTGTGAGCTCGTCTACCCGTCTAAGCAATACAAAAAAATAAAAATAAAAGTACTCAGGTAACTCGACGGTTCCACAAAACAGTTGAAAACAATTTAACTTCGTTAATTTGCTTAGCTGTATTTAAAACCCAAGTCAAATTCCAGGTTCGTCTCATTTAGATCTAAAAAACTTTTAAACTACGCTTTATTCTAAACTAGCGGACCCGGCGAGCTTTGCTCCGCCACACGGTTTGTTTCAAACACATCAACCGGTCAACTTCAAAATTTAACCATAGAACGCTTAGCTGTCAGTTGCGTTTTGTTATTCTATATCAGTTGCGTTTTGTTATACCACGTTTTATGTCACGTCCCACGGGAATGTGATAAAAACTATCCTATGTCCTTCTCCTGGCTCTAAGCTACCTCCTCACCAATTTTCAGCCAAATCAGTTAAGCCGTTCTTGAGTTATAAATGGTGTAATTAACACGACTTTCTTTTATATATATAGTTAAAAAGTTATTTTGCTCACCTTTGATTAAACTTGTCTCTCGCTTTTTACAATAAAACTAACTGAAAAAAAGTTAATTGAAATGTACGCATTCAGAGATACAGACGTACATAATTGTACGGTTAGAAAACATCTAATAAGAAAATATGAATAAATTACGTGGATCTTCTGACTGGTGGACTGCCTCGGTGGAGCAGTAGTTAGCGGCCCTGACTTTTGCGCCGAGGGTCGTGGGTTCGATTCCCACGTCGGGCAAAAAATTCGTTTGAGGAACAGTTTTGTTTGCTCTTTATCTGGGTGCTTATTATCTATATATGTATAGGTATATATTTAAACGTATACAAGAATTTATGTCAATCTCTGGTACACAGTAAATTGTAATTTTGGGCCGGATGACCGTGCGTGAATTATTCTCAATTATTTAGACGGTAGGCAGTGGCTTAGCTCTGCCCCTGGCATTGCTGAAGTCCATGGGCGATGGTAACCACTCACCATAAGGTGGGCCGTATGCTCGTCTGCCTACAAGGGCAATAAAAAAATGCTTAATTTGTGGTGAGCCTGGTACACTCATGCATAAAACCGCCAATTGTCGATTTCACTTGGACGATCCATCGCATGGGCAACCTTCCTCGTGGTCTGGTGCCGTTTACTTCTGGAGAAATGGCGATTGCTCGTGAGGCTATACTAATGTAACTATACTTGAGACCTCAGAACTTCTACCTCAAGGTGGGTGGCGTATTTACGTTGTAGATGTCTATGGACTCCAGTAACCACTTAACACCAGGTGGGCTGTGAGCTCGTCCACCCATCCAAGAAAAAAAAAAGGCGCATAACATCTGCCCACAGCAATGATATTATTAGGACGAGCTCACGACTCACTTGGTATCAAATGGTGATATGGTGATGACCCATAGACAACTACAACGTAAATGCTGCCACCCACCTTGAAACATGAGTTCTAAGGTCTCAATTCAGTACAACAGCTGCCCCACCCATTAAAACGAAACGCATCACTGCTTCACGGCAGAAATAGGCAGGGTGGTGGTACCTACCCGTGCGGACTCATTAGACGTCCTACCACCAGTTACGTATGTACATAAATATTTTAACAATAAACTCTTAGTAGTGGCAAAAGGGTAAGGCTGTAAACGGCAGTACCACTCTCAGACCCGATCCTACCGTGAAACAATAACGCATTAAGGCTTCAAGGGTGGTGGAGCAGTTCCACCTCAAGTTCCAAAGTCACCGATGGCATTAAACATGACGGACAAACCAAATATCCAAAATCTGTTTTCTTAATACGAACTAGAGCAATGAACTACAAAGCAAATATTTCATCAAAAGTTTATCGGCCAAGAAAAAATACGCTAAAGAGCGCCCTTAAAAATTGTCATTATAAAATAAAAAGGTGAAGATTTACCCGCAATATTCATTAAATTTAATTGAAGGCCACTTTAAGCGAAGCACGCACGGACGAAATGCCTTGTAATAT
Organism: Bombyx mandarina; assembly: GCF_003987935.1. The sequence continues at coordinate 2,209,361 of NW_021011490.1, read as the reverse complement.
TTTATTTGTTTATGTTCGTGACTAAGACGACTCTGTCTAAGGGTGGAATGGTAAAAATATCTACTGAAAAAGTCTGTCATCATTAATTAGAAACTTAGTTCCTGAGGACTTTTTTTTCAACCAACGAGAATTATTTTGTGTAGGTTAAATTAAATAATAGGTTAATAATAGGTAATAATAGGTTAAACTAAAAATATTATTAGGTCAAATTTATAAACATTCAACCCAAGAGCGTATTGGATGTTGATGAGCAGAAAACCTCACGGTCTACACGATATTCTTTCCCATAGACATCATAACATGAATACTGCCATTTATGTAAATTACAATTATTGCGAGTTTTATTTTTATTACAAGATTACACCTTCATCGCGGATGTAATTCATGAGCAAATAAAAAAAAAAACACTTATCTAGATTTGAACACACCCTGCCACTGGTAAATATAGTATTAATAAAGTAAATAAATTAGTCGGGTGGACATAACAATAATAAATCAAAACGCATCTACAATTTATTTGTTAAATGAGCTAATCTCTAGTTTATTTCAACACTAGCGGCCCGCTCTGGCTCCGCTCGGGTCTCTAACAAAAATTTCAACGATATTTGACGTTGTTTTATTTTTAAAAATAAAATAACACTTATTACGCCATAACTATAATAGTTAGACATATGCTGTCGCGACACTTTTTGTAAATAATAATGTGTTCTGCAAAGTCGTAGTACATTATTTTATTCTATCATCAATAGTTTTCGAAGAGCATGCGATGTAAAGAATATTTTAGGTAATTTTTTTACACCTTGGGTTACATTATTGGAGTTTTAGTAACGATCCCTAATTTTTTTTAAAAAAAATTATAGCCCATGTCACTCGGGAATAGTGTAGCTTCCAAACAGTGAAAAAATTTTGCAAATCGGTTCAGTAGTTTCGGAGCCTATTCAATACAAACAAACAAACAAATCTTTCCTCTTTATAATATTAGTATAGAAGTATAGATTATGTAGCCCAAATACATGTCTGGCAAATCTAGAAAATAATTTTATCTAAGTGCTCATCTAATCAATTCTAATTCAAGAAATTAGAGTTTCAAGCGTCTTGGAATGTAGGTTAAGAACAAAGAAACTTTCCATATTCGACGGACTCGAGCTAAATTTTTTTTCTGTGATCCCGAAAATACATTTTTTTTTGCTTAGATGTGTGGATGAACTCACAGCCCACCTGGTGTTAAGTGGTTACTGGAGCCCATAGACATCTACAACGTAAATGCGCCACTCGCCTTGAGATATAAGTTCTAAGATCTCAGTATAGTTACAACGGCTGCCCCACCCTTCAAACCGAAACGCATTACTGCTTCACGGCAGAAATAGGCGGGGTGGTGGTTCCTATCCGTGCATACCCTACATACGAGCTAAGAGCGAGAACAAAACCACTAAATATCTTGAATAAAGATTTTGAATTCGACCGGAATCGAATTCGGACTCCGTGGTACAGTCGGCCCGACAAGAGTTATAGCTTTTTTCACAGGTGCACGCTGTGTGATAAGTTTTCAAAATCAGTAGCTTTGATTCAGTACATGAACAAATTGAAATTGTCAACGTCTTAACATCAAATTGAAATTAGATTCCAAATATATATTGGTTATTCAATAATTATGGGACGAGAAAAGAGGATTAGAGATCTTACATCGTAAAATCTGTTCGCCTTTTTATCAGAAAATAAGAAACGAGTAATTGCAGGATGATCTCCTCATCACCTTCTTAGTGTTACATCATCCGTTACTTCACAACCTGGCACCGCTGTATTCATGCGCTTCTGGAGTATTTTTTGCTACCTAATTCAAGAACGTACTAACTTCATCGATGATCATCGATATATATACTTATATAACATATTAGGCTAAGTTTCAAAAAACTCATCAGTGTTTGCCAATGTCTATGAGTAGATTGAACGTCACGTCTATCTACCAAAGCACGACAATAAAATATATCATAAACTTATAAAACTTTTCTCAAAAAAACTTAAACCTCAAAAAATCAAATACGTCAAACATTTCTTACGAGCAACCCCCGAGACACAGTTAAGATTAATTGGAATAGCAAAGGGCGTCGATCACGCCGTCTTGTTTATGAAAGAGGGGGAAATATGATGATTTCTCGCGAGCATTGTGACGGTCGGCGTGAAACGAAATCTCCAACACTTTTGGCTAAAAGGGACCCGTCTAACGAAAAAACAAAAAAAGAAAATTTATATTTACGCACGACATTCGAGATGAAGACTTTCGCTCAGTTTTGTTTTGTGTCTTGAATTTCTTTTATAAATGGACGATTTAAATGAAAGGGTCTTGCTCCGATTTTCGACATCATTCGGCAGGACTATCGTCTTTCGCGGATAGGTACCGACATCTTTGCTATGTCTACCGAAGTATAAGACAGCGATGTTACTAAAAAAATTCAAAACCTCGACTTGTTTGGCACCGTACACTCTGCCCTGATTACCACTTAACCAGCTGGGGCTGGATAAATTGGTCGCCCACCTCAAGAAAAAAATATCTTGTCATATTGACTCCAAAGAATAAATTACGTTTTCTTCGGAAAAATATTAGTAGGTCATATCCTTAATAAATGGTGGATGTTTATATCATATGTATGTGTGTTCCCTATAGACTCCAACGGCTGGATTGAAATCGATGAAATTTTTAGGAAATCTTTCAGATTAACCTAACGGGTGATCCTGTGGAATTGGATAGATCCGCAGAGCAGGCCGGGTTTGACTAGTGCGTATACAGATAACCGCGAAACTTTAAAACAATTCGTAATTAATTCTAACTTCGTTGTTCACGGGAAACTACACAAGATCGTGGTAAATTCGATTACCCGATGCCAAAACACTTTGAACCGTTGAGCCGAGTGAGATAGGTTATTCTGTGTGTTCATTGTATGGTGAAATTCCGCCAACAGCTATTTAAAACAACGCTTTGTCGATCCTTGAACTATTACTAACTAACTATTTAAGATATGAACTCACTGTCCTACTGTTGGTAAGTATCAGAAAAAAACCGCAACGTGATAGCCTTTTTCCCACTCTCGAAAGAATGGCTGCTTCGCGACAGAAATGGGCAGGATCGTGGTACTTACATATAAAAGCACACAATACCAGTAATAATGCACATGTACTCTACGAGTACTTTATGTTCATTTATAATCTAGAACGTCGCTCGATGAACTATAAACAAATGATACCGTTACGCCGGTAAGAGTAAAGCCATCTATCGCCGACTAGCCGAAACGAATATCAAAGTATCTAGTAACATCTAGAACGCTCGAGAAGTACAACGCCATCTATTGTCAGATAGCGGAAACACACGTCGAAAATACTCGACTTATGAGGAATGTTCTCGACAATTCTAGGAATGTTGTATCGTCTATAAAAGCGTTTCAGAGATGGCACGCAGGCAGTTAGTAATAGGAACTACTCGAAGCGAAACAGCGAACGAATCACCCGAAGCGAAACGGAAGAAGTGAATTGAGAATTTTAAAGTGGTTGTAATGTGTTTTAAGTGTTCTAAGTGATAAATACAATTTTAACTTGTAATTCGATAGAGTTTTTATTTATCCCGAGCCCCAGCGCGTAACAATACCTTTTTATCGCTTTGGAGACTATCGGCCCATGGACATCATATCACGAATGCCGTCGCCGTAACATAGCCTTGGCTCTCAATCTCATGAGATTGAAGTCTCAATCGTATAGTATAACTGCTTAATCGTTCAAGCCTAGATAAGAGAGGTACTCAAGCGTTCAGTCTTGTATTATGCGGCAAACAATAAATATTGTATGTAAATTTGAAAAAGTTAATAAAATTAGTAGCTTAGCATCTATCTTTTTAACCTCTAATTGAGTGACGCGAATACGACCGGCGCTCTATCTTATTAGACGACATTATTAATGTTACATTTAAATCAAAGATCAGTTGTGGGAGAGAAAATTTATTTTACAGCTTCCCGACATATTTATAATGTAGCTACCGCAGGAAACTAGTCTCAACACAACGATTTAGAAAACTATAAATTCAACAAAATAGATCTGATCAAAGAGCTGTGTTAATTCCGGATTATAATATACACACTGGTATTCACGGTCACCAGTCCGACATGTTGTAGCCATAGGATACGTTTTTTTATTTTTTTTATTTATTGCTTAGATGGGTGGACGAGCTCACAGCCCACCTGGTGCTAAGTGGTTACTGGAGCCCATAGACATCTACAACGTAGACGTGCCACCCAACTTGAGATACAAGTTCTAAAGTCTCAGTATAGTTACAACGGCTGCCCCACCCTTCAAACCGAAACGCATTACTGCTTCACGGCAGAAATAGGCAGGGTGGTGGTACCTACCCGTGCGGACTCACAAGTGATCCTACCACCAGTAAAAAAGTTTTCCAGTTATCTGACATAACGATGATGTTCAGGTACTTTATGTGCTACTAGATATGCCGCGTGATTTCACCCTGAATAAAATTGTAATTTCAGCAGTTTTTCAAGATAAAGATTTGCTTGTGTTGCACCCCGAAATAGTTACCATAAAAATTGTAATTGATATTTTTTTTAAATTCTTCGTTAAGCGCTTTGAAGTGGACATGATTTTGACACTAATATAGAGAGAAGTTTTTTGTCCCTACCTAATGGCTGGTAGTCTTGCAGGACCATTCCAGTATCACCGGCTTAGTAGCTTTGCTCACATAGCTCAACAAGGGAGAACTTTCTAGCCCTAACAAGAACATTGCTTCGCTGAAATTACCACATGATCGAAATTGTGATTCACTGAGAAGATTTGGCAAGAAACTCAATGGGCTATGTCTATGGGTTAGGTTGAACGTCAAGCTTTACGTCGCATTTGACGAGTTCAACGAGGATGGAGATCAATACTCGGAGTGCCTAAAAGCATCGAAAGTATATCGGGAGGATCCGATAAAACATTTTAAGGACAGTTCCACCGCTGAGAAACATTGGCAATATAACAAAGAAACGAAAATTGAGACCTTAGAACTTATATCTCAAGCCGGGTGGCGCATTTACGTTGGGGCTATGGGCTCCAGTAACCATTTAAAACCAGGTGGGATGTAAGCTCGTCCACCCATCTAAGCAATAAATAAAAAAAGAACATACAAAAACAGGATTAGGCTCTGCTATGATTGTAGTTAATTGTACCAAAAAAGTCGATTTGCTAAAATCACACGTTTGGAAATTGATAGTACTGTACCCAAAACCTTTGCGAAAGGTGATATTTGCTTAAAATCGGGTGAACAGTTTCGTGGCGCATGAAATTAAAACAAATAAACTTTGATTTTAATACTTTTGAAGTCGTCGTGGCCTAACGGATAAGACGTCCGGTGCATTCGTGTTGAAGCGATGCACCGGTGTTCGAATCCCGCAGGCGGGTACCAATTTTTCTAATGAAATACGTACTCAACAAATGTTCACGATTGACTTCCACGGTGAAGGAATAACATCGTGTAATAAAAATGAAACCCGCAAAATTATAAATTGCGTAATTACTGGTGGTAGGACCTCTTGTGAGTCCGCGCGGGTAGGTACCACCGCCCCGCCTATTTCTGCCGTGAAGCAGTAATGCGTTTCGGTTTGAAGGGTGGGGCAGCCGTTGTGACTATACTGAGACCTTAGAACTATATCTCAAGGTGTGTGGCGCATTTACGTTGTAGATGTCTATGGGCTCCAGTAACCACTTAACATCAGGTGGGCTGTGAGCTCGTCCACACATCTAAGCAATAAAAAAAAAATACTTGGAACGTATTTTCATTTAGCTCCATCGCATATTAACCCTTTGCGGTCCTAAGACTAATTTAATGTAAGACTATATGTCTGATACGTGTAGACACTGGACCTCAAAGGATTAATATCAGCGATACAAGAGCACAACTATTTCGTCGCGTACTAATGAGAACCCTTTTCAGACCACTTCTTTTTTTTTTTTTCATAACATATGAGTCGACTATTATCAAAGCCGGCAATGTGACTTTTGGAAAGTTATTGGTAAATCAGAAAAACGAATTATTGACTTTGTATTTCATTGGCAGTCACAAAACTCTTCTGAACGACATCTTAGATAAATAACAGGTTAAGTATTAACCTTTATTTAATGCAGGTTTTGAACCGTATTCTTTGAAGGAGACGATTATATTCAAATCAATCTGTATGTCAATATCAATAACATTTTTTTGTCTAAATGCACAGATTGCCACCTTTGATAATAGACGACTCATATATCGTATTTTTAGTCAATAAATTTAACGCACACATTCAGGCGCCATCAGATAATTTATAGTCGGCCGTGACCACGAAATCTGTATTCGAAACGTCTAGAATACGTAAAATAAAAAAACAAAAACATTACGATTTTTTTTTTAATCTCGCCCGAATAACAATATCTCACAATATTTTCACAACTTCTGACATCATCTGCACGCTCTAACGCGGTGTTTGAGGAATTCAGTTTCATGTTTATTTGCTTAAGTGCAATTTATTTTTACTGTGCTATGTTAAATTTAATATTTTCAAGCACATCCGAGTGCTATAAACTATTCCTTTGAATGTATTTTTAAACGTGTTTGTTTAGCGTCTCAGTGGTTTTCCGTATACCCTTTCCAGTGTGGAGGCACACGTGAATGTTTTTGCTATTTCTGATAATACGGTGAAGTCTAGCCGTGACCTTTCCTAGTAATAGTATAGAATCAAGCTTTATTATGTAGTAAAATAGATTACAGAATCTTTTTAATGATTTTCCAATCACTTTTTTTTTATTGCTTAGATGTGTGGACGAGCTCACAGCCCACCTGGTGTTAAGTGGTTACTGTAGCCCATAGACATCTACAACGTCAATGCGCCACACACCTTGAGATATAGTTCTAAGGTCTCAGTATAGTCACATACTATTTTCTAGATATCCGTAAAATGAACAAAAGAGAGAAATAAATTTTGTGCTGTAAATCAAAATACGGTCATTTTTTGGGATGACATTATTAGGATAAGGTGATGATATAAATTTTTGTCAGTGATGATGACTGGAACTGAAGATTGGACTCGTGATCAAAAGAGAAAAAATCTCAAATTAATAGAACAGTGATGAATTTTACCTGTCGATGATTCGTCGGTCATTTTTTGGGACGTCAGTATTAGGATAACGTAATATAAATTCTGTCAGTGATGATGATTGGCACTAAATATTGGATTCGTGATCAAAAGAGCAAAAATCTCAAGTTAATAGAACAGTGATGAATTTACCTGTCGATGAAAACAAAGCAAGTGGAAGACCTGAAAGATGATTGATTGTAAGTATTATACATAGTGTCGGAGTGAAAGGAAGTATGGCTGATAGCAGAGATGAAGAGAAGAGTAATACATATTGCGCCGAGCTCCAACAAAAGTAAAGGGTAAACGTAAAACGTAATAAAAGTAACGGCTGTCTGGTGTAGTGGTAAGTGACATGGTCACATCCTCCCGATCCACTAACGGTGCTTTTAGGTACTTCGAGCACCAGCCACCGTTCTCGTCGAACCCGTCGCTTGCGACGAAGGGCTCGACGAGTAAATTAACTCTTAGACACAGCCCACTGAGTTTCTCGCCGGATCTTCTCAGTGGGTCGCGTTTCCGATCCGGTGCTAGATTCTGCGAAGCACGGCTCTTTCTAGGGTTCGTGTTAGCATCGTCATCAGGTTTGAGCCCCGTGAGCTCACTTACTAGCCACGGTTACGCTGAAATAGCCCCTAAGGCTATCAGCTTAGGTAGGAAAAAAAAAAGAAGTGACATGGTCACTACACAAGGGGGTCGCGGGTTCGAATCCCGCCAAGGGAAGATATTTGTATGATAAATATAAAAAATGCATTTTCCAGGGATAATTATAGATGTATATTATGTAATATATGTATGTGTATAATAAAAATTTTACATTTATTTCCGTTATCTGGTACCTGTAACACAAGTTCTTTAAGTACTTCAAAAAAAAAAGAAGAAAAAAGTAGATTATGAAGAGTTAAAACAGAAGGAACATTACATCTCTTATTTTTGTATTGACGGTATATTTTATCGAACGCTTATAATATTAGAAGCATCGATGAACTAAAGGAAACTATATCTCAAACTCGATTTTCTCAGAATATAATTTACTTTTTTGGCAAAGGCGACATAGTTCCCCCTAAGCGGTGGTCAGATGATTTGATAAGGGTCGGCGGAAAACTCCCTTACTCCCATTCCCAGTATTTCAGCACACATCCTTGCTTAATCCTTTTTGAGGATCTGAAATGTTAATATTGTCTGAACCATAGATTGTATATAAAATCGAATGTTTTTAGTTTACTACAGATACTGTGTTTTAATATACTACCACTAAAATTCTCGGAGATCGTCAGTAGTAATCTCAGCTTATTGTACGGTTTAAGACATTCATTTCTCAGTAGACTATAACATTCAGTTACAGAGAAACACATCTATACTAATATTATAAAGAGGAAAGATTTGTTTGTTTGTTTGTTTCGAATAGGCTCCGAAACTACTGGACCGATTTGAAAAATTCTTTTTCCATTAGAAGCCGACATTGTCCCTGATGAACATAGGCTACTTTTTTAAAAAAAAAATTTCTTTTTTGGTTTCATGTTTGTTTTAATGTTTCCGAAGCGAAGCGAGGGCGGGTCGCTATTAGTAATAAAAACATACCCGCCGTTTAATATAATTGCAGAGAATTCGAATCTTACTCCGGTAAGACTCAAATATACTGAATGGGCTCCGGTCCATAGATATAGCAAAACAAATGCCACCAAGCATCCCGAGGCATGAAGTCTCCATTGATAATGGCAGTCCTATCCTTCAAACTGAAACTCATCACCGGGAGAAATAGGCGAGACGGTAATAGCTACACGGTTTTTTTCTTTAATTGCTTAGATAGGTGGACGTGCTCACAGCCCACCTGGTGTTAAGTGGTTAATGGAGTCCATAGACATCTACGACGTAAATGCGCCACCCACCTTGAGATATCAGTTCTAAGGTCTCAGTATAGTTCAACGGCTACCCCGCCCTTCAAACCGAAACGCATTACTGCTTCACGGCAGGAATAGGCAGGGTGGACCACCCGCGAGTAGATGCCAACCTACCCGCGCGGACTCTCAAGAGGTCCTACCACCAGTAAAAAACGTGTGGGCTTACAATACTCCCTACTACCAATAGTAACCAGTACCAGTAAACTCATTTGACAAACGATTAAAAAGCCCTTACAAATCATCCATCATTGTGGGAATCAACAACACTTTTAGATGGGTATCTCCTTAAAATCTAACTATGTAAGGGATGATTTTATACCAGGACGACTTCAAAGAGATAATTTTCATTTTCTTAAGCAAAATTCAAGGGTTTTCTGTTATATGGAACTAATTGAAGATGAGGAATGCAGCGTGTATAGTATATAGGCAGGATGCAAATAAACCCTTACGAAAGATAAGCACTGCTGGTACATAAATGTATAGTGATTTATAGGTACTTCAGAGCACTAAGGCTTTTCGAAATTTTCGTTTTCAATCACCAAAAGTATCGTTAAGAAATCTGCATAAACGATCACGCTCCAACGATATCTTCGTGTTAACAAAATGTACCTTTTAATATTCTGTCTAGAGCTTAGCAATTTTCTCTGGTCTGCGTAATATCGGCTTTTACAGAATAGGCTGTAACTTTCAAGAAGCCGTCTTATATTACTATGTAGATTGACTTGCTCACGATACATGATACCGCGAACTAGATTGACATTACAAAAAAAGCGTAGTATAATTTAAAACTCTTAGATTCTTTTGAATGCTGTACAGCTTACATTAGATAAATTTTACTGGTGCTAAGACGTCTGGGTAGGTACCACCACCCTGTCTACTTCTGCCGTCAAGCAGTAATGCGCTTCGGTTCGAAAGGCGGGGCAGCCGTAGTTAAAACTGAGATCTTAGAACTCATGTCTCAAGGTGAACGGCATTTACGTGGTAGATGTCTATGGGCTCCGGTAACCAGTTTACATTAGGTGGACAAACTTAAGCAATAAAAAAAACAGTAACTATCTTATAAATCCTATCTTATATGCATTTTAAAAATACAAGCTTTAGTCAATGTATCAGTGAGTGTATTAATTCTCCAAACCTCCAATCGACAAAACGATTAAATTTTCACTGACATAATTATTACTACTAGAGGTCCCGCAGTAGTCGAAATTCGACTATAATTAATTGGAATTGTAAGTTTATACACTATTATGATTGTATTTTATACTTATATAATCACAAATCTCGCCAAGGCTACACTAAAAAAATATTAATGAATGAATGAATGAATGAATGATTTATTTTATTTCAGACAACAATAAGTCCATATGTGTACATAGTATCATTGAAACATACTTAAAATTAGCAAAGCCAATCAAATAAAAAATATACATTTATTAAAAGTAGTTATCAGTGGAATACATTTCAAATATTCCATTCCACTGATACCTACTTCGAACCAACCGTTATTATTATTATTATTGTTTAGTCCGCAAGTGAACCATGGTACAATGATTCAAGTACCGACAGTCATAACGGTCTGTTAATGCCTTCAGGATGCTAAAGGATGATAAAGAAAAACAATATTTAATCTATTCTCAATTTGACCACAGACGTCAAGAACAAAAGTTTGACAATAAATAGTATGCATGCGTGTGTGCGTCAAATACATGGTATGTAGTGTGTGTAATATTTTCTTTATTGATTTAATGTATATTTTATGCATTATTTAAAAAAAATGTTAGCATCGTGCACTTCTTCTCTATATTATCTATAAGTGTAGAAAATTTCATACTCCTCCGTCCGCGCAATTTTCGTAAAAAGGGATACAAAGTTTTTGCTTCACGTATTAATATATAGATAAGTCTTAGTATTGAAGTTAAGCTAAAATTCAGTGTTTATTTCATTGAAACGACCGAGCTAATAAATTTTAATATTAGCCTCAATTTTATAGCATGTTTGAAATCGCGTGCCGACGTTATTGATAAACGAAACATTGTAATTAATCTTAATAATTTTAATACACAGAAACACGTTCGCACAATTTGTGGTAACCACGTGCTTTGAGCAAGTCAAATCAAAACTCAACCGGGCATCAAGAATTCAAAGGACGTCAACTCAAAGGCGTATTACAGAATAATTAATCCGTGTACCCTGAATCAATTATCCGCGAGGGTGACAACGTGCTGTGATTGCTATTTTTAACCATGATTGAAGTATTTATTAACATGTAAGGTTTTCACTGGTTTGTATTTATTTATTTATTTTTATTATTATTTGTCGTCATAGTTTAACAAAGATTAATAAGCTAATATTAATAAATGTATGACTATGTCCTGCTAGTAAAGCGTACAAATATTAGGTGTAAGTCTACATAAAAATAAAAAATAAAACTTAAATTATTCTACTTTATCATCTTAATTATCTAAAGTTATCGTCTAAATATTCTGACATACTATAGTAAGCCTTATCTATTAAAAATATTTGCAATTTTTGCTTAAAATCTTGTAAATCTACTGTCTTCAAAATTTTTATTGGTAGTTTATTAAATATTCTTGATGACATACTAAAAAAACTCTTGTCATAAAGGGCAGTTCTATGAGGTAGCGAAGAGATCTTTAAAGTATTCCTAACAGATTGCGGTTTTGCAAACAGATGTTTGTTCGTTTTGACAAAAATCGCTACCTCATAAATATATAACGATGTAAAAGTCATGATTTTAAACTTTTGAAAGAAAGGCTTACATGAGTCTGGTACATGAATGTTTGCTATATATATATATGGTATTGAATAAGGTTCACAAATAAATAAAGTATTGTCCGTTTTTACTGGTGGTAGGATGACTTGCGAGTCATCACGGGTAGGTACCACCACCCTGCCTACTTCTGCCGTGAAGCAGTAATACGTTTCGATTCGAAAGGCGGGGCAGTCGTAGTTAAAAGTGAGACCATAGAACACCTGTCTCAAGGTGAATGGCGGCATTTACGTGGTACATGTCTATGGGCTCCGGTAACTACTACCAAAAATTTCATTTTTACTCGATTATTCACTATTATTCATAGTACAAAAACGAAATATTTTGTCCAAAAATTTTCACTTGTCAGTTAGTTCCACTGTATTTTTTCACACAGCTAATTTATCTAATCTAATATTTTAATCAACTATTTTTTCATACAATACGCACAGTGTGTAAAGAGCCATTCGCGCCAACCTAAAACATTTTTTTAATTTATTTATTGTGTAGACGATTACTTGAACTCAAAGCCCGTATAGAATTAAATGGTTACGGAAGCTTCGTTTTCTTTTGATAAGCTCGATCACCCTATTCGCCCGTATTATGTCTGACGAAGGTGTTAATAACTATGGTTTCTCCAACGTGAAAGCAAACGTGACTAAGCGGCAATGCGTGAACTTTACAGTAGACTAATTTAAAGTTGAAATACCTGAAAACAAAATTTATTTTAACGAATCTAGCTGTAGTAGAATCTAGCTAGTAGCTGTAGGATTGAAATGATTTTAATAGACTTAGAAATATATATTTTTTGCGCATCGAATATGGTTATTGCCTATCATTTATGTACAAAGCATTTATTGTCGCTTAGTCATGTTAGCCTTTCAAGCGTCGATATATATATTTTTTTTAAGACGAATTATTACCTTCAGACCATGAGCAGTTCAAGTTCGTCATTCGTATCGAAATCGCGTGACTGCCAAACTGTGATTATTGCAAAAATATCCTTGCGTTTCATAAGAAACTGTCTCCAAACATTGACATTAAGTTTGTTGAGACATGCACGTTCGTTCGCGTGTTATTAAATAACTCCAAGACATATATATTTCCTGGCTTCGGAGATCTTATATTAAAAAAGATGTGTGGTGTCGTGGGACACCCGATAGGAACGAAGCTCCTTATTAAAAAATATTAATTTCAAGTTCTATTCGAGGTATAAAGAAAATAAAACTGGAGGTTTCGCAACAACCCACGGTCATTCGGTAACGTGCAAACTTATTGTGGTACACTTCATTCACGGTTGTTTGCATAAGAGTTAGTGTATTGCGCAAACGAACGCTCTGAGATCGTGGTCAATGAATGATAAAAAAAAAAAAAATTTTTTTTTTTTTTATTGCTTAGATGGGTGGACGAGCTCACAGCCCACCTGGTGTTAAGTGGTTACTGGAGCCCATAGACATCCACAACGTAAATGCGCCACCCACCTTGAGATATAAGTTCTAAGGTCTCAAGTATAGTTACAACGGCTGCCCCACCCTTCAAACCGAACGCATTACTGCTTCACGGCAGAAATAGGCAGGGTGGTGGTACCTACCCGCGCGGACTCACAAGAGGTCCTACCACCAGTCAAAATATGTATGTTATGTACGTTATTTTTTCTACGTTATTACAAAGTTAAGTGGTACACTGTGTGCATTACTAATAAAAACCTTACGTTATGGACGTTTTTTCCCGGTTAGGGTACCCCTCCACATCGTCCCATAAGGAACTTCGTTCCAAAATACAAACACAAAGTATTTTATGAAGACGGCCAGAACTTTTGCTAATACTTTTCAAAATGTCACCTATTTTCTTTTATTTTACTCTGTTATTATTGAAGCTTGGCAATTAGCACTTTGAAACTAGTCCGAACAGCAGCTCAATACTGCTTAAGCCTGTCTACTCTTGGAGCGACAAAATCTGGTCTATCCTTAATCCATCACGATCATTAGTGATCTCTAGTACGCAATGACTCATACCAGATTTTCAAATCTAAATGTTATTCTAGATTTGTTGTTGCACTAGTTATGACCGACTCGGTGGTGCGTTAGTCAGCGGCCCTGACTTTTGCGTCGAGGGTCGCGGGTTCGATTCCCATCGGGCAAACATTGAATGTTGAAAATGTTTGTTAGCTCTTTAGTACCCGTAACATAAGCAATCCGAAATTGGGATCGGATGACCGTCCGCGATTTTTTGCCAGTTATTATTATTACTAGATGCGTGGGTAAGAGATCACAGAACACGTGGTGTTGATTAGTCCAGTCCTAATTGTAAAATATCTTTATTTTTTTATTCCTTAGATGGGTGGACGAGCTCACAGCCCATCTGGTATTAAGTAGTTATTGGAGCCCATAGACATCTACGACGTAAATGCGCCTCCCACCTTGAGATATAAGACCTAAGGTCTCAAGTATAGTTACAGCGGCTGCCCCACCCTTCAAACCGAAACGCAATTACTGTGTCACAGCACTTCACGACAAAAATAGGCAGGATGGTGGTACCTACCCGTGCAGACTTACAAGACGTCCTACCACCAGTAATTACGCAAATTATAATTTTGCGGAATTGACGTGTTGAAGCATCGTCCTCGTGAATCAACACGGATGGCAGGACTTACGTTATGCTATATAGCCGTCGATGATTGAACACCAGATCATTCGGAACTCACAACATTAAAGCAAAACAAAAAAAAAAACACAAAAAAATATATTGAAATCCAAATAAATATTCATTTAACATTTAGAGAAACGTTTCGAATTGGTAAAGAAAAAATAAGGACAAAATAAAAGGGTCTGACTTATCTTGCCACGCCAACAAAAGGATGGGCATTTTCAGTAAAAATGTAGGTACCTATATTAAATAACTCTGAAAAGTTCTATTGTGTTTCTCACGACAACATATGAGATTATTTTCAATAGCTTTATCGTACGTATTTCGGTCTTATTTGTTTGTAGTTTCTCTTATTTGTTGTGGACTAAGCCATTTCGACTGAAACCAACGTTGCGTTAAGGTTCAAAAGGATTGACGTTATTCAGATGCAGTTCAAAATTTCGTTGCTAGTTTCAATGTGACAGCAACATTATGGTATCTATAATATTGGGTAAAAGTTATAGCAAAGTCTAAGATGCGATTTAAGTTTTATATGCACTGATTGTGGTGTGATATTTTTCAATAATATTTAATGCCTAAATAAGGATAGAGAGTGTAGAATAGGATAAGACGCACTCGAGATATGGCACTGGAAAAAAGCTCGGTTTGTCGTAGACCGATGTAAGCCGAGTGTATTCTTCAAGAGCTGGAAATGATTGAGCGCCTCTTTTATATGATGCAGTCTCATTTTGTAATGTTTTTGAACTGTATCACGAAGTAAAAACTTTTAAATCGATCTGGCAGTACAGGGCAGGGTAGGATGATGTCAGACCACGCGGCAGGTCTTCCGTAAGGTGGACCGACCAGATCAGAGCTGCAACGAATTGCCTGTGTCACATAGGCACCAGAAGCGGAACTGAAAGAGGCGTGACGCTGGGTTGTTAAACCACCAAACACATGAGCTCCATGACCAAGAGTATAGTGACGAAGAAGAAATTTCGCGTAATAAACTGGTAGTAATTTCGAAAAAAACCCGTAGAAATCTATATATTAATACGTGAAGCAAAAACTTTGTATCCCTTTATACGAAAATTGCGCGGACGGAAGAGCATGAAATTTTCCACACTTATAGAGAATATAGAAAAGAAGTGTACAATGCTAATATTTTTTTAAAATAATGCATAAAAGATACACTAAATCAATAAAGAAAACATTACACACACTACGTACCATTTATTTGACGCACACACGCATGCACACTATTTATTGTCAAACTTTTGTTCTTGGCGTCTGTTGTCAAACTTAGAATAGATTAAATATTGTTTGTCTTTGTTAAATTTTTTATAGTGTAGTCTTGGCGAAATTTGTGATTATAGAAGTATAAAACACAATCATAATAGTGTACAAACTTACAATTCCAATTAATTATAGTCGAATTTCGACTACTGCGGGACCTCTAGTCTATATAAAACACTGAATTGCTGTTCGTTAGTCTCGCTAAGACTCGAGAACGGCTGGACCGATTTGCCTAATTTTGGTCTTGAATTATTTGTGGAATTCCAGAGAAGGTTTAAAAGGTAGATAAATATGAAAATTCTGGGAATTATATAAAATCAAACAATTTTATTTTTCCGTTGATGTGTCCCCCGTCGGACGGATTCCTTTTGTTTGTTTTAAGTTTATTTTACACAAAAGTTTAGGTCTTTTAACTATCGATTGAGGCACTGCGAAGTCTGCCGGGTCAGGTAGTATTTGATAAAAAGGTTTGGAATCTTAAATTAATTCGGATGACCGCATCTCAGTAACTGTAATTGAAAAGATAAGAATCAGCCTAATCAAGTATAAAATATTCAACAACGATTTTATTATTCAATGCGATCACCAAGTAAAACCTTCTAAGATTTAATTTACCTAAAAATACTATTAAACTTCCTGAGAATGTCTAGGTAGAGTATTTTTTCTTGTAAATTAAGAAATTAAAATTCACAAAACGCACCGCGAATGCTGGTCATTAATTGTGGCACGTTGAAATTTTGACAACAATATATTGTTGGCCGTTTTTAAGTTAGAATCGACGAGCGATTTTCATCAAAAAGAATTCTAATGTAATTAAAACATAAACAATTTTGTAAAATACATATAAATTGCCTATTTAAGATTTTTTTGGGGTCATTGTACGCAGACTAGCGTGTAGCCCACCTGAGGAATAGACAGCCATCACCGCTTATGGATATCAGCAATGCCAGCACAGCCCTTTAGATGTCTACTGCTTGCGTATAGAGAGCATTGAAATGTTTTAATAATAATTTACGATTGAGAAAACAAAAAAGTGTAAATTAAATTATTCACTCAATATCATCATCCTTCAGACGTCCACAGATAGAGATAAGCCTCCCCCACACATTGGTCTGCTCATTTACTTTAATAACAAAGATTGAACACAAAATCGACTAGGTGGTCGACTGACTCGATGGCACAATAGTTAGAGACCCTCAATGTTATGCTGAGGGTCGTGGGTTCGATTCCCACATCGGACAAATATTCGTGTGATGGACATGTCTGTTTGTTCTTTGTCTGGGTGTTTATTATCTGTATATGTATATATTTAAACGTATATAAGTATGTGTGTTAGTCTCAGGTATCCAGAAGATACGCAATCATAATTTGGTGTCGAATGACCGTGCGTTATTTGTGCCCAGTTATTATTATTATTATTACGATTATTAAAATAATTGTCATGAATCCTATGACTTAAACCGAACCCGCTAATCAAGTACAAACATGGGTTCTGTGGGCGGAATGTAAACGTTTGGTGTAAGCTGTTCTGTTTCAGAAGTTCGTGATACATTTCTTAATGAAATTCGATCATTTACAATTCGTTTGTGTTCCTTGAACATTACTGCTATCTTATGCCTTTAAACGAGCAATTCTTGTATATTAATATATATATAATCTGAATCTCGGAAACGGCTCCAACGATTTTCATAAAATTTAGTATACAGGGGATTGCGGGGGCGATAAATCGATCTAGCTACGATTTATTTTCAGAAAATGTTGTTTTATTCGTCTTTTTAATAATCAACTCTTCCCGACATCTATTGGCGAATAATAATACTATTTTTCTTAATTGAGGGCAACTAACCGCTTTAAAGACACAACAAGATGGCGTTATCAACAAAAAACCGAGCAAAGCTCGGTCATCATCATCGTCATAGTTTAGTTAAAATAAAATAAAAATGCATAATTTCAATTTGACCTGAGGTAAGTTCAAATTGGTACTTATAGTGGAGTTTTTATTTATTCTTTATTGTTTTATTTTTTGTTATATTTAAAGGCAGTGGAATGCGTGTCCGACTTCTAGCAAAATAATTGCCGATGTTCATAGACATCAATTATGCCAGTGCACAGTTATGCCTGGCTAGTCATCCGACTCTCTTCAAGCCTTCTTCTTATTGGAGAAGAGTTATTATCAGAGCCAGGTGGTGAAAACGATCTCAGGAGTGTATTTTATTATTCTAGTGCTTAAAGGATAAGACGCCCGGTGACGATCGTGATGCTCAAAACTCGCAGACAATTACCAAATTTTCTAATAAAATACGTACTTAACTCATGTTTACTAATGACTTCCACGATGAAGGAATATTATGGGGTAATAATAAAAATCGAACCTGCAAAAATATAAATAATTACTGTACAATTGTGTCTCAAATCTCAGGGTGGATAGCGACCACAGATATAAATCAATATCTTGATATTATGTCTGTGGTAGCGACATTCACATTGTGTAATTTTGTTATTGAAATACGCCCGAAATTAAAATACGGTCTCATGTTTTTTTTTTCTTACATGGGTGGACGAGCTCACAGCCCACCTGGTATTAAGTGGTTACTGGAGCCCATAGACATCTACAACATAAATGCGCCACCCACCTAGAGATATAAGTTCTAAGATCTCAGTATAGTTACAGTATAATTAGTCCGTGTATGTATGTCTCTTTTTCGTCGAAGGCAAGCCTACACAGTTCGCGAAAATCTAAATCAATCACTGTACAGCTGCATTAACTTTATTGACGCGTGGAATCACCGCGGTTTGTTTATTTGGTTCATTTTAATGCGGCACGTACAAACAAAACGGTCGTTAGTCAATTTATTGGGTTGCGGGGTTACAGTTGAGGCGATTTTCGGTACTAACATAATACAAGGGTAGGGTTTATATATTTATTAGGCCCACAATACACATTAAAAGCTAAAAAGATACACAAAAACAAACAGAAAGTAAAAAAAATTCTGACTTGCAACATAAGCCATGTGCGCAGGACTAAACAAGACAAATGTGCTGAGCTTATACGCAATGTTCCTTACAACTATAGCACAAAACAACACGATGACGATTACTAATCTGACTTATAATATAAGGAAATAATTTTACTCACAACAATTACCCCACTTAACCTACTATTAACATGAGGATCTAATACTAAAATTATTCCATTCCGTTCAATATAATGTTTAAATAAAAAAGTATGCGAATAAATATAATAATGAACATCGAATGAGATATTTAACAAGCAAAGTAATACACAATTTTTTTAAGGGGCTATTCCAAGTATTCTGATCTCACGTGGACAGACAGAATTGTCAACACTAGCCCTAGCAAGAGCAGTGCTTCGAAAACTGAGAGGAACCGACCAGAAACTTAGTAGGCGATAATATAGGTACAATCAACTCACAGTCTAAGTACTGGAATTGAAAGCGCGCGTGTCTTGGAATGACTTGTTCGGGCTGGTCATGATAAAACACTATACTGTTTATTTTACAACCCTACTACTAAAATTTGTAAAAATATAGTAGAATAGTAATATTAAAATATACAAAACAAAACTCATCATTTCAATAACGAAATTCAATTAAAAATAACTACTAACGTTAATTGGGAGAAAGTTTTCTTTCATTTTGAATTTTGTTACCTAAGAAACTTTTCAAAATAACGAATACTAACTTTAAATATAATCAGATTTCACAGAATCGAACTTAATAATTAACTATGCCCAGTGACAAAGCGAATGTGTCTCGTTGGCAAAAGCTATTACCCTATCCTTAGTATTACGAGGTTGAGGTTCTTGAGTAAACATGCAAAATTAAATATTGAATGTATAAAAACCGTTTTACCATGTACTATATAAACAAAAATGTTTAAAACAAATACTGATTTATTTAACGAGTTAAATATGAAAAGAAAATTAATATTCGATTGTTAAAAAAACATGGGTAATAAAATTTTATAAATTCACGCAATAATGCACCGATAACATGCAATACTATGACAATTGGTTTAGGTTATGAGGAAAAGCAATAACGGAAAAGGTAGCCGACGAACCTAATATATAATTTTTAAATATATAAAAATTTACATAACAGCACCCATTCGCACTGATACTTTATTTTATTTTAAGAAAAAATTAAAGTCATAAGAGAAAAACCCTCCCGCCCGCTGTTAATTGGGACACGCCTCACCGCGATCTCCACATCGTTTCGGCGATGAGAAGCGTGATTTACAACGCCTTTCGACTCCTTTGTATTGAGAATTCTGTGTTCTTTATTGCTGAAGTAATTAAGAGATTCTAGAATCTTCCGGAACTGTTTGTACATGACTCCCCCAACCTGGACTCCCCCAATCTGGACTCCCCCAATTGGTAACACCTCTTGTGAGTCCGCGCGGGTAGGTACCACCACTCTGCCTATTTCTGCCGTAAAGCAGTAATGCGTTTCGGTTTGAAGGGTGGGGCAGCCGTTTGTAACTATACTGAGGACCTTAGAACTTATATCTCAAGGTGGGTGACGCGTTTACGTTGTAGATGTCTATGGGCTCCAGTAACCATTTAACACCAGGTGGGCTGTGAGCTCGTCCACCTATCTAAGCAATAAAAGTAAAAAACTAGAATTTTCTCCTGTACCTAAGTACACCCAAAAGCAATACTACGAAATATTTTTTAAGAAAGATACTGACTCCGACAGGAAATTGAGCCTTTGCTTTGGAGTAGTGTACCCTCGATGCCAACTGTGACCATAGAAATTACCCAAAGATGGATTCGCGAGTCACATCTAGTATTTTGTAAATCCGCGAACGATTCTTTTTTTTTTTTAAATAGGATTCGCGAGACACATCTAGTATTTTATAAATCCGCTAACGATTCTAAGGAGTTGACCGTTGAAACAGCTAAAGCAGAAGCTAAAGCGATTACGCCCACGAGCGCTCTGTAGTTAACTGAAGGCCGTGATTCTCCCCGAAATAATTAAGTGTGTAAATATAATAAAATTGCCAAATATTCGTTGTGTTGTTATATCAAGGAAAGTTCCAGAATTAGATGTTTTGCGGCTTGAATTTTAACGTTGTTATCACTTTGTCCTCAAAGGAAAAAATCTTAAAACATCTCGTGGTGGCTGGTCACTACAGCTCCTGGATGTTAGGAGTATTCGAACCGAAATAAACACTGCAATCACACATACTTTCTTGTGACATGATATTTAATGTGTATTGAAATTATACTAGTGGCCCCGCAGTAGTCGAGATTCGACTATAATTAATTGAAATTATAAGTTTAAACATTATTATGGTTCTATTGTCAAACACTTATATTTCGATAATCACAGTATTCGCCAAAACTGCACTATAGATCAATAATATTAAAGACAAACAATATTAGTCTATTTTCAATCCGACCACAGACTCTGAACAATAACAAAAGTTTCCCAATCGACAGTAAACAGAGAGTATATTTTTATGTATGTGTTGTGTCAAATACATGGTAGCGTGTGTAATGTTTTCTTTATTGATTTAAAGTAACTTTTATGCACTATTTAAAAAAAATATTAGCATTGTGCACTCCTTCTCTATATTCTCTATAAGTGTGAGAAATTTCATACTCCTCCGTCCGCGCAATTTTCGTAAAAAGGAGTACAAAGTTTTTGCTTCACGTATTATTATATATCGATAAAAAATCAGTCTTCGTTCATTTGTTAGAAGGAGCTATATTCTTATTCGAAGATAAGAACTAGTGACAGTAACAAGTCACGAAAACTGCCGAAATCGGATTCTTGGAAAATAATTAAATATAAAGTAATTATAATTATTATGCACCAATATTTTTAGATATCGCGCCTAAAATCGATTCTTTTTAGATACCCGATATCTAAAACGAATCGATTTTAGCGATAGGAACGCCCGATGCTCTTACTACTGCGAAATTGCTATGAACATTTTCTTTATTGCTTAGACGCGCGGACGACTTTCTTACTGGTGGTAGGACCTTTTGAGGCCGCACGGGTAGGTACCACCATCCTGCCTATTTCTGCCGTGAGGCAGTAATGTGTTTCGGTTTGAAGGGTGGGGCAGCCGTTGTTACTATACTGAGACCTTAGAATTTATATCTCAAGGTGGGTGGCGGCATTTACGCTGTAGATGTCTATGGGATCCGGTAACCACTTAACACCAGGTGGGCCGTGAGCTCGTCCCCCCATTTAAGCAATAAAAAAAAAAGTTCCAAGTTAAAACTCATTGCTACTTCACGACAGAAGTAGGCAATGTGATAATACCTACCCTAGGTTTTGCACATAATGCGGAAAGACGGCTGGCGACTCGACTAATAAATCCGTTACAAATGTTTCTACGCTAATTTTATAGACAAAATATTATCATATCAAAAAGGCTTAGTGATCACGCGTGAAAATAAAAACAACATTTATATAAAAAAATTAAAAAATTGTATAAGCTAGAGGTTCCGCAGTAGTCGAAATTCATCTATAATTAATTGGAATTGTAAGTTTGTACACAAATCACAAATTTCGCCAAGGCTACACTTTAAAAAAATATTAATAAAGACAAACAATATTTAATCTATTCTCAATTTGACCACAGACGTCAAGAACAAAAGTTTGACAATAAATAGTATGCATGCGTGTGTGCGTCAAATACATGGTATGTAGTGTGTGTAATGTTTTCTTTATTGATTTATCGTATCTTTTATACGTTATTTTTAAAAAATATTAGCATTGTGCACTTCTTCTCTATATTCTCTATGAGTGTGGAAAATTTCATACTCCTCCGTCCGCGCATTTTCGTAAAAAGGGATACAAAGTTTTTGCTTCACGTATTAATATATAGATAACTGGAAAACCCTAATCATGTAGCTATTATTAATGTAAGGAAAACAATTCGGACTGCAACAATTCATTTAATTAATCCCGAAATTCGAATTAACTCTCCAAGCGCCGCTTAGTGAGCATTATTTAAATCGACAGCAATTTATTCCTCCAAAGCATTTAAAGTATTTTGTACGAGTTATTTCGTACGAGGTCACCTTTCCTAAGAAACGATAAATACTTCTGATCAGAGGGATTAATTGGTCTTCTTTTGCGAATAATTTATCGCCTCTTCTAACCGAACGATGTGACCCTGCGCGTTATCGACTTGATTGGATACTGTTGTTTCCAAAATGAACTTGAGGATTAAGGTTGTTAAGGAGCTAAATCGTAAAATGGAGAATACGCAATAAGGTATACGGTTTTTTGTGCTGGTAAATGCTGCCTGGTTTAAGACATGAAGTCGAAGTCTGAATAATATTACTTTTTTTTCCCTACCTAATTTGTTAGCCTTTAGAGGCTATTTTAGCGTAACCTTAACTAGTAGGTGAGCTCGCGGGGCTCAAACCTGACGACGTTGCTAACACGAACCCTAGCAAGAGCCGTGCTTCGCAGAATCTACCACCGGATCGGAAACGCGACCCACTGAGAAGATCCGGCGAGAAACTCAGTGGGCTGTGTCTGAGGGTTAATTTACTCGACTAGCCCTTCGTCGCAAGCGACGGGTTCGACGAGAACGGTGACCGGTGCTTGAGGTACCTAAAAGCACCGTTAGTGGATCGGGAGGATCCGAAATGACGTGTGTATTGCATAGTTGCTGTATGACACATAAAAGAAATCGATAAAAGAATCGACTTCAAAAAAAGACGAGGCTATCAATTCCATTGGACTTTTTTATGTGTACCTTTTATCTAGCTCAACCGATTTATTTGAAAGCTGATGCAACTCGTTTGGTCTCATTAAAATGTTATCGAGAAAGTAATGACTATTTTTTTTTTTTATTTTACATTGTTATACCGAAGGGTTATCTGGACTCGTTGGACTCGTCTGTAAAAGCGTCTTGCGAACACCATCGTTCCGCACAGAAAGCGAGTGTTCCAATTTTGAGCGTAAATTGGTCGTTATTCAGGTCATTACAGCTCAGAGGTATACAGTTGCATAAATCAGACTCCGTGTGATCAGAGATATACAGAACTCGCAATGATAGTAGACTGTTCAGCTTCTCAAAGCTTTGACGCCCATATAAACAATGTAGCGAATCTCATCCCTAATCATCCCCTCATCCCCAAGCAAAATGGCGGTATTCACTTTCTGATGTCTATTGGCTCTGTCGGGTCATCACATCACACCTTTCGGGCCGTGAGTCTGTCTGTCCATTCTGGACCTCAAAAAATTCTCTCAACTGATATCAGATGACAAATTTGTAGTATAAATACCGGTAAACAGGTAACAGCGATGAGTTAACATACTCGTCTGAATATCCTCCTCCTCCTTCAGTCGATAGCTCATTGCTGCGCATATTGATGCGCCCGCCTGTGACCTTTTTTGGTAATTTGTTGCCACTTATGTCGATCAGTGGCACAGTGAAATGCGCGGCTCAGTCTCATGTCCAGATACTCGGACACTTGGTCACTCCATCTTTTTCGGCCCCGACCTCTGGATATTCTTCCATCCACTTTACCAGTCACTGTAAGTCTCTCCTGACTCACTACAAGTCGTCTGAATATATACTAACAATAATAAAACGATCATAAAAATTGTGTATTTTTTTTCCTTTGCAGACAGACGAAACACACGACCCACTCGATCGTAAATACTCACTGTCACTCATGCACTTGCTAGAGGCCCAACCAGGCCGCTTCCTGCTGTACCAAGCCGGCATAATCAAAAGATCAAAACATCATACGTTCCGTTAAGTCGAACAGATCTGTGTCATCTTCAGATATTCACTCGGAATGCGAAAATTCCGCGTTCGAAATACGTAAATATTACAGTACATTTATACGATGACAGAGAATCGCAAATTACTAAGATACAGTAATAAATATAAGAGAAAAAACATCATCCATAAACGAGTAAATGTACAATTAAATTATGACGCTACAAGGCGGTAATTCGCAATTAAATGCGGTTTCGGACATAATTATTTTTAGTATTATATTTTCTTCGATGATAAAATTAGACTTACCGTTTCACTTTAAGCTCTCATTTATTTATATTCATTTGTTTATTAGCGACGTATCGAATACTCTACAGTTTTTATGGTCACGGAAGAAACTGAACATTGTTAGTCTTAGAGTTTTAAAAGTTTTTGTGTAGTCAAATAAATAAAAAAATACTACTGAAAACAACAGCACGTAAGCCATTTAATTGCAAAAAAAGATGTGTGGTGTCGTGGGACACCGGATAGAAACGAAGGTCCTTGTTATAAAAATATTAATTTTAAGTTCTATTCGAGGTATAAAGAAAATAATTATTCTTTATTGATAAAAATAAAAAAAATACTTTACAAAGTTATCGACTTTATTTTATTCACAATGATTTATAAAAAAAAATATAATAATAATATACAAAGAAACAGCTATTTATATGAATAATAATAACCGTCATCACGTAGATTATACATTAGACACTGTATAGCCACCATACTAAGACTATACATAAATAATAAAAATCTTACGTAACGGACGCTTCTTCCCGGTGAAATTTCGTTTCAAAAATAAATTTCCAAATAATAAATTATAAAAATACATAAATTAAAACAAATAATAAATTTTTAAATTACCAAATAATAAATTTCGTAAACTCTCATAAGGCACAGACTGCAAATTATTGATATTACTGATATACTCGTAAATAATTAGTAATTGGCTTAACGTCCGGCTATAAAGCGTTCGGTGCAAACCGCCGACACTCGTTCCCCGCCCGAATACGTACGTCATTAACCCACATAAGAAAATTCGATGAAAAATATAGCTTTTAATTTTATTTATGTACGATTTAATTAAACGAACGGAAACGTAAGTCGATCTTTGACTGTAATTGCATTTTGGAGGTTTCGATCCAAGCCACAAGCGGATGCCATCCCAGTACATTTTTGTTTTTTTTTTTTTTGTTGCTTAAATGGATTGGCGAGCTCACAGCCCACCTGGTGTTAAGTGGTTACTGGAGCCCATAGACATCCACAACGTAAATGCGCTACCCACCTTGAGATATAAGTTCTAAGGTCTCAAGTAAGTTACAACGGCTGCCCCACCCTTCAAACCGAAACGCATTACTGCTTCACGGCAGAAATAGGCAGGGTGGTGGTACCCACCCGCGCGGACTCACTAAAAGGTCCTACCACCAGTAACATATTGCGGAGTTTCCTAAAAAGTCTGACATACATAATAGAAATACTAGGAACAAACACAAACTGATGCGCCGATGAGTAGGTTACATAAGATACGAAATTCATTCGGGTGTTTGTCTGTGCGCCCGTACAACAAAATCCCACAAGGTGTTCAGAACCTACATATACATAGGCTTAAGAAAACTATTAAAGAACATATGTGCAATAAAGCTTACTATAAAGTCAATGACTAGATATCTAGAAGATTACACAAAGTGGGAATGAGTTGCTCACTCCAGGCATTTCAATATAGCAATAATTGTTACGTTATAATACTCATTATAAATTTAAACATTTAAAAAAAATATAAAGTTTTTTGCCAGTTCTTTTCAGGACGGAGGCTAGTTTTTGTGAATTGGCGGTAGTTCTTTTTGACGTTCAACAAGTATGTACTTTCATTTATGTGAATAATTTTTTATTTATTTGATTTGATGACGTATCTAAGCGTTTTGTGCTAACTTAATTTTCTGGCCTTCATTAAAACTACTTTTAATTTCGCTCTTATTATTGCCAAATTATTTCCAAGGTTTCGACTACTCTACAGTTTTCATGGCCTTACACGATTAAGGTACATTTGTTGATATTTGAATATTGCTCTAACTGACGTCTATTAAAAAAAACTGCTGATTTTTACGTTTCATTTCACACAGAAATAATAAATCGTATCTTAACTTTTCTATTATTCTACTTTCATCCGTTTTCAATGTTGTGACGTCAATAAGCTTTGCAAATTCGCTTTAGGCAGCGGCTTGGCTCTGCCTCTNCTATACAGAAATACATGAAGTCAGCGTCGGAACGGTACTTCGATAAGGCTATGCGTCATGATAATCGCCTTATCGTAGCCGCCGCTGACTACTCCCCGAATCCTGATCATGCAGGAGCCAGTCACCGTCGACGCCCTAGACACGTCCTTACGGATCCATCAGATCCAATAACCTTTGCACTAGACGCCTTCAGCTCTAGTAGCAGGCTTAGGGACCTCGGTAACCGTACTCGTCGAACTCGACAAAGAGTTCGCCGTGCAACCTAACCCATGAATCAGCTCGCTGAGTTTCTCGTCGGATCTTCTCAGCGGGTCGCGATTCCGATCCGGTAGTAGATTCATTCGCGAAGCAGCTACTCTTGAGTTGTTAGGGCTCCTTCGGAGGCGCTCGGGTAGCTGTTAGCAAATCCCACTCCTCCTGGCTGAGCCTTTGCTCGCCCAACTGTCCTGGTGAAACTGGAAAGGCCTCCGGGCCACCAGTAATCCTTCAATCATAAAAAAAAAAAAAACTAAGACTATACATAAATAATAAAAATCTTACGTTACGGACGTTTTTTCCCGGTTAGGGTACCCCTCCGCATCGTCCCATAAGGAGCTTCGATCCAAAAATAAATTTCCAAATAATAAATTATTATAAAAATACATAAATTAAAACAAATAATAAATTTTTAAATAACCAAATAATAAATTTCGTTAACTCTCACGATGCACAGACTGCAAATTATTGATATTACTGATATACTCGTAAATAATTAGTAATTGGCTTAACGTCCGGCTATAAAGCGTTCGGTACAAACCGCCGACACTCGTTCCCCGCCCGAATACGTACGTCATTAACCCACATAAGAAAATTCGATGAAAAATATAGCTTTTAATTTTATTTATGTACGATTTAATTAAACGAACGGAAACGTAAGTCGATCTTTGACTGTAATTGAATTTTGGCGGTTTCGATCCAAGCCACAAGCGGATGCAATCCCAGTACAATTTTGAAATTTTTTATTTTTTTTATTGCTTAGATGAGTGGACGAGCGCACAGCCCACCTGGTGTTAAGTGGTTACTGGAGCCCATAGACATCCACAACGTAAATGCACTACCCACCTTGAGATATAAGTTCTAAGGTCTCAAGTAAGTTACAACGGCTGCCCCACCCTTCGAACCGAAACGCATTACTGCTTCACGGCAGAAATAGGCAGGGTGGTGGTACCCACCCGCGCGGACTCACAGAAGGTCCTACCACCAGTAAAAAACATATTGCGGAGTTTCCTAAAAAGTCTGACATACATAATAGAAATAATAGGAACAAACACAAGCTTGTTGTGCCGATGAGTAGGTTACATAAGATCCGAAATTCATTCAGGTGTTTGTCTGTGCGCCTGTACAACAAAATCCCACTAGGTGTTCAGAACCTACATATATATAGGCTTAAGAAAACTATTAAAGAACATCTGTGCAATAAAGCTTACTATAAAGTCAATGACTAGGTATCTAGAAGATTGCACAAAGTGGGAATGAGTTGCTCGCTCCGGGCATTTCAATATTGTAATAATTGTTACGTTATAATAGTCATTATAAAAATGAATAGTTAAAAAAATCTAATATTTAAAAAAATATTCTAATATTTAAAAAAAAGACATGCCCGCTGTGTTTCTTGCCAGTTCTTTTCAGGACGGAGGCTAGTTTTTGTGAATTGGCAGTAGTTCTTTTTGACGTTCAACAAGTATGTACTTTCATTTATGTGAATATTTTTTTATTTATTTGATTTGATGACGTATCTAAGCGTTTTGTGCTAACTTAATTTTCTGGCCTTCATTAAAGCTACTTTTAATGTCGCTCTTATTATTGCCAAATTATTTCCAAAGTTTCGACTACTCTACAGTTTTCATGGCCTTACACGATTAAGGTACATTTGTTGATATTTGAATATTGCTCTAACTGACGTCTATTTTAAAAAAAACCGCTTATTTTTACGTTTCATTTCACACAGAAAGAATAAATCGTATCTTGACTTTTCTATTATTCTACTTTTATCCGTTTTCAATGTTGTGACGTCAATAAGCTTTGCAAATTCGCTGTAGGCAGCGGCTTGGCTCTGCCCCTGGCATTGCTGAAGTCCATGGGCGACGGTAGCCACTCACCATCAGGTGGGCCGTATGCTCGTCTGCCTACAAGGACAAAAAAAAATAATAGTTTCTTCAGTTTCGCTGCAATAAATTAAAATATCACAAAACCTTTAAGTTTTTCAGACTAGTATTTTTCTGGATTATGACACAAATGGCTCAAATGACAGATTACCGTATTAAGTATCTTGAATTCATGGAAGCTAACTCGCGGACAAGAAATTTGAAGGCAGTGATGATGCACGTAAATTAAAATGTCGATTCGTATTAGACATGTTAATGTCAAGTCTATGAAACGTATTTACAGTTCATTGCGAGAGTATTTGAGCCACATTAGTATTAGTATTTTTGATATTGGATACACGTTACGTGCAGTTTGTCTTCCGCTCCTTGTAAAGAATAACAGTTAAATTATGCTAGTCTATGTCAATAACGTTCTCCTTGCATAACAAAAAAGCATTGACTAGATACAAAAATTCCCGGATGTCGAAGTATTAGGCAATTGTTTCCTGGCTCTCAATCATTTATTTTATGGACTAGAAACAACAATATTTTGCATAACTTAAGAACAAAAATGTATCCCTGAATAGATGTCCAAACGAAAGATAATTCAACATTGAAATTAAAAAATCGTCCAGAACACAATGTTTTTACTTCTAGATAAACTTTATCTAGAAGTAAAAACATTGTGTTCTCTTTAACGAAAAGCATTGTGTTGTGTAGACTCTTAAATATCGTCTTTGTAAAGGTTATCTGAAATAGTAGGGCTTACGGTCCTTTGTAATAAGTTCTTTGACCCTGACACGGCATCATCTCTATGGCGCGAGTGATCAATTCCTCGGGATCGTAATTCGGTAACCCGCTGTCGCTATAAAAACTCTCAATAAAACTGTTTACGTTTATGGAATAAGCGATAGCGTTTTTTTTGTAAAGATCGACACGATAACCATTATATATGTGTTAAATAGTTATTGGATCCCAATGGACATCGCAGCATGAATACCGCCCCTCACTTTTAGACAAGATATTAAAGTGTCAGGTATTGAAGCTGGACTTACCAGTGCGAACTTAGAATACGCCCTATCACCAATAATTATGTAAATTTGTAAAGTTTGCGGGTTTAGTTTTATTACTAGATTTTATTCCTTCATCGAGGAAATCATTTGAGAGCACATTTTATCGATGTTAGGTGAAATGTATGAAATCTGTGACTAAGTCCAATATAAATTATTGCTCTCACTCTGCGAAACATCGTGCCACATGGCGTCGCATCGCGGGAGCATCGGTATCGCGGGGTTCGACTGATGCATGCCCACGACCACTCTATCAAGAGTGTACGATTAAGAAGAAGAAGGTGAAATGGAATTATCTATATATTAATACGTGAAGCAAAAACTTTGTACCGCTTTTTACGAAAATTGCGCAGATAGAGGAATATGAAATTTCGCACACTTATAGAGAATATAGAGAAGGAGTGCATAATCTTAATATCTTTTTCAAATTATGCATAAGAATACATTAAATCTATTAAAAAACATCACACACACTTCCGTGTATTTGACACCAATGCAAACATACTATTTGTTGATTGTCAAACTTTTCTTATTGCTTATAGTCTGTAGTCAAATTGAGAATAGATTAAATATTGTTTGTCTTTATTAATATTTGTCTAAAGTGTAGTTTTGGTGAAATCTATGATTATAGAAAATAGTCTTTAACAATAGAATGATAATAGTGTACAAACTTACAATTTCAATTAATTTATAGTCGAATTTCGACCACCGGGAGACCACTAGTCTGTATTAAAACACATATTTTCTGTAACGGTTTCAATACCAATTTTAATATAATCTAGGACTTTGAATAGAGATTGTTATCCGTTAACTGCTCTGACTCTCAATCCTGTGCTACAAAACGAAAATATAATAATTTTAATTCGTTTTCACAATCCGCCTTTCTCTCATCTCTCACACCACTCGCTGCTATCGTCATATCTCCGTGCCTACCTTTTATGACGCGTAGGTGTGAACAAACTTTTATTCTCAATCAAATCACAATGAAGCCCGATTATAGCGCCGTAATGTCCGCTGACGTAATTAGTCACTTCGTTCGATTACTTAATTGTGATGCTCGACAAGTTAGGGAGTTCGTGGTTCATATGCTTACGTCATGAGCACGAAGATCAGTCAGGCAATCAGTAAGAAAAGATAATAATATGCGTGCTTATTACATCGTGGTAACTAGTAGTTTTTTTTTTATTGCTTGTATGAGTGGACGAGCTCACAGCCCACCTGGTATTAAGTGGTTACTGGAGAACATAGACATCTACAACGTAAATGCGCCACCCACCTTGAGATATAAGTTCTAAGGTCTCAAGCATAGTTACAACGGCTGTCCCACCCTTCAAATCGAAACGCATTACTGCTTCACGGCAGAAATAGGCAGGGCGGTGGTACCTACCCGTACGGACTCGCAAGAAGCCCTACCACCAGTATAGCAGGAGCTTATATAAACGTATCTTATTTCGGTTCAAAAAGTTAAAATAACAGATTTTCTATTTTATTGGATAGTGGTTCGTGAGTGTATGTTCCTTCTGTATAAGTTATCGCAGCACAGATTAAGTTTATGTGAGATAAATAAATTAGCCTTGATACAATAGGTCAAATTCTGAAAACGTGAATTAAAATAGTATTTTATTATGATTTTTGTTTATTCAGAACGTTGTTATTCGTACTAATTCATTTAAAAACGATTTCAAAATTTACTAAATTCTACTCTCTGTTCTTTCTTCTTTATCTACATCATCATTTTAGCAACATCATTCGATTTTGAGCTCATCAAGGAATAAATTTAGAATCAAATTGAATATGCAATTTCGAAAAGGGCACATGTCGCATATTTTGTCAAATATGTTTTTTCATATACATGTAGTTTTGATGCTTACCTACACCCATTTTATAATAATTCCAGTAATTTTCAATTGCTAATTAACACTAAAATATATCTCAAAAGTTAATATTTTCAATTTTACACTGATTTAGAAAATAATCAGTTTTTTTTTTCATTTCCTGAACATTTTACATTTTCAGAGATGTGCCCTTTTCGAAATTGCATATTCAATTAAAATCCCACTTAAACTACTGCACGTAGTTCGCACAAAGCGAATGATTCAAAACGTGCTATTAAAAATATAGTTTTATACCAGAACGAAGGCAAAGGAAGGAGAATTTAATACATTCTGTTCACAAGATTTGGACAGAGTAATGAAAACACACGAAGATGTACGGCTTACCAACTGAGACTCGATGAAATATCGCCTGTGCTGAAAACTTTATTGTATTCAAGGTAGAAATCAGTTTTACAAACCGTGGTCTTAATATCTCTCATAATTTTTAAATTCCAATACAATAAGGCGATTTAACCCTGTGTCAATTCGTAGCTTGCATGGCGATAGTAAAATCTCTATTGGGTCACTCGTTGGTCGATTGGTCTTGACTACACGTTGGGTCCGTAACAGATTACCGGCCTAAATATTCGACATTCCGAACTACTGAAAGATGAGTAACGCATAAAGCAGCAAAATGAATATGCGAAATCACTCGCCTTATCTTGATTGCGCATGATGACATGAAATGTTTGTCATATTGGAATAACTCCAATTTCTGTAGTCCCAGATTTAAATATCAGTTTTGTGATTAATTACTGCTCTTTAAAAATAAAATGTGTCATTAAAATCGATTCTGTATCTATTCTGTTACCATGAAACTACAGAACGAAACTCACAAAGACAGATAAAAAAATTGGAATTTTGAAGTCAGTGTCCTGTGCATGTTTTCATGTTTTCTTTCGCTTCGCCTTATTTTCAAACTTATTTATCATGCAAATTCCTATTTAAAAAAAAAAAATTGCCCTTGTAGGCAGACGAGCACACGGCCCACTTGATGGTGAGTGGTTACCGTCGCCCATGGAATTCAGCAATGCCAGGGGCAGAACCAAGCCGCTGCCTACCGCGAAACTTTGATAATTGTAACTCTTCCTTGCATCGATAATCCTCAATGTTAAGGGTCGTGGCCTCTCTTAAACCTCTAAACTTTCTTCTAGACTAACCTGCGCCAGCCTATGGCATCGTGGATTGAGGTGTTGAGAATAGAGCGTATCTGGTCCGCCGGTCGCATTGACTTCTGCTTCTGGGCTTTATTCCGCATACCTTGCCTGTTACCAGCAGCTTTTATAAATTAAATTCAATTCAATTGTAAATAAATAAGAATATGTTTGTGAATACAATAGATATGATTAATCATCATCATTCTCCTGCCTTTCTCCCAGTCACCTGGGGTCGGCGCAACATGTTTTCTCCTTCCATACTCCTTTAACATTTACCATTTCTTCGCTCACTCCCCACTTACACATAATATCGTCTTTCACGCAATCCATCCATTTCTTCTTAGGTCTACCACTTCATCTAAAGCCTTCTAAATTCATAATTAAAACTCTCTTAACAACCTCATTAACATTTCGTCTCATCACATGTCCATACCATCCCAAAGGTGCACTTCTCAACCTCTCTGTCACAGGTGCCACTTTCAGATTTCCTCTGACATGTATTATAGGGACTATTAAATTAAGCCAATACAGCTTAATGAAGTTAAGAGCACTTTAAGGGACTTTTACTCGCCTGTTTCTAAACCAATCCACAATACGTCCCCCACTGATTTCTCACCTGCGTTTCTATCTGTTCTATGAAAAACGATATGAATTTTTCATCTACATCGCGAATAAGATATCCATTCACACGTGCTACCCCCAAGCGTTGTGAAGTCACAATCAAATTGGTAATATATTAGACCCAAGAGTATTGTAGAATAAAAATTCCCAATTCACAAAAGGGGAGGTCGTTTGTGCGATTTAAAATGAACTTGATTTATGAGTTGTATTTGAATGAGAGTAGCATGCTTATTTTAAAAAGAAAGAAAAAAGAGATTTGTCAAAGATTAATAGTGTAATTTATAAAAAATATTAACCAATAGTACCTACTGTATAGATTTAAGCAATATACATATTACTTTTATATAAGATACGTGTGCCATAGATCGGCAAATTCCATAGAGGATCTAATGTTAACAAATAACACTGCTATTCGACACCATAACTTATAATAGATATCCTCGCTCATCTTAAGCAAAGAGGTCGTGTTTTTACAACAATAACAACAATCCTACAATTTAAGCAAGAATTCGTAATGTCTTTACTTCGATAATAGACATAACATGTCAATACGTTCCATCCTATTTCTGTTTTCGTAATGCACGAGTGCTTTTTAAAATCATCAATATTTTTTTTGGCCATTTTGTAATTCAAATTTTTAAAAAAAGACTAGCCATTTATTCAAGTATTCAAGCCCCTCTTCACAACACACTCGCCTCCAAAGTTATTGAAGATTATTCCTTTGTTCTTTTAATGCTATATAGTTTTCTTTTTGGACTTAAACTATTTCACTTTTTACACAATACTGCCGAGGGTCGTTTTTTTCGTTACCGAAATAATGAACGTACTTATGATAAAGCACTTTTTAGCTTTTTATGGTAATGGCTTTGATCCATGAAACTATTGTTACCCAAATTACCGTACAGTTTTTGGAACTTTAACAATTTTTATTCTAATTATTTTTCGATAAACCCAGTTCTCTGTGCTTTCGTTATTCTACTTCTGTTCATTGTTGGCAAGCACGTCTAGTTAATTCTATTACGTGTTAGCTAGACTCTGTTTGATTCTTCACATCAATTTCATGAATCACCCTGATTGTTTTTTGGAGACTGTACTTGTTTTGTAGCACCAACTTTTTCAAGATTTATTTGTTTGCTTATTTTTATTTCGTTATTTTTCTAGTTCATTTATATAGGTTCGGATTTTTTTTTCAAGTTGCTCGAATTTCTTTTTTATCAAACTTTTCCACCTTTTTTATCGAACCCAGACACATTTAAAAATTTTGGGCCTTTTTCTTAACTTTTGGGTTTTTTGGACTTAGTTTGGTCGAGAAAAGCACAGCATTATACTAAAGTCTTTGAGTTCAGGAATTTGAGCGTAGTTCATAAAATGTATTGCGGAACGATCCAACAATCATCGGGATCAAATTTTAATAATCTCCCTATTAGCGTGAAATTAATCAAGAAAATGTAATGTAACAGCTATGATAGTACATTGATAAGTATATTTATATATAAAAGTTTCAAGAAGCGTGTCAAAGAGAATCAATAAATCTCTTACGTTCTTCTGCTCTAAATATTTTATTAAAATAGATATCGTGAGAAAATAACGGTGATCTAATTCTGTACAGTTTTTATAGACATTATCGTTATTATGAAAAATTTCTAAAACATAACTTTTTGATATACACTCACTTTTTATTAACTTTATTATTGAATGTTTTATAGATAGGTACTAAGTGTTTTATTGATTTAATCGTAATGTTTACGTTTTAAAGGCACCCACAAAACATATAATATATTATGTCAGCGAAATGTGTTCGTCAATTAGCGGACGCTTATTTAAATAAGCTTGAAATAAAGTTTAGATATAAAGATTTTTATTTTCATTGGGAAATATTCATTTTTCGTCTACCATAAATGGTCTGAACAGTTCAAGACGCGCCTGGTAAATACCGAAACCCATATTATTAGGTATACTTAATAATTTAAAATATAAATGCCAGCTTTTTTATTGACTTTGTAGGCAGAAGAGCTTATGGCCCGCCTGGTGGTAAATATTAACCGTCGGTCATGTTTTACCGGTGGTAGGACATCTTACAAGTCCGCGCGGGTAGGTAGCACCATCCTGCCTATTTTCTGCAGTGAATCAGTAATGAGCCCAGAGCCCATCTGGTGTTAAGTGGTTACTGAAGCCCATAGACATCTACAACGTAAATGCGCCACCCACCTTGAGATATAAGTTCTAAGATCGCAGTATAGTTACAATGACTGCCCCACCCTTCAAACCGAAACGTGTTACTGCTTCACTGCAGAAATAGACAGGGTGGCGGTACCTACCCGCGTGGACTCATAAGAGGTCGTACCACCAGTAAGAAATTAAACAGTTGCCTTCAGTAAATAAAACTTATTTCCGTTTCAATCTACTTATATCCATAATCTAATTTGTTTTATCATTCACAATATATTCTGAAAACGTCTGGTTAAAAATTGCGTTACACTGTGACACATGACACATGTGAACATTTCGCTCGACCTCTCAATGTTACGAAAAAATCATCACATTCCGCGCACATTAAAAACGCAAAAAAGCAATGATTCGTTAACACCCTGACGGAATTCGGAGTAATCTGTCTTGTCGCAGCGGAACACACGACCAAACAAAAATAACCAACAAATTATTTAAGATTCTTTCAAAGAGAACGAAAGTAGAAAAAAATTGCAGTGTCTAATTAGTCCGACCAGATCTCCGACCAAACTAACGGACCACTTAACGCTGCACTACACCGGCAACTGACCGGAGCCGATGGAGACAGGCAGTCGACAAGCTGAAGCGGAGTCACGATCACTCCCTCAGTAATGAGGGAGCGATGGAGAAGAAGAAGAATTAGTCCTATACATTTCGTTGTACCTTTGATGTTAAATGTGCCTTCTTTATTCGAGATTTTTAAATCATGTTGGCCTAAAAGATAAGACTCTCGATACACTGTTATTGAACGCGCGCTGCATCCAGCAGTAACAGTATTCACAAATTAATGCTTATGGACACTGACAAGCCCTTATCACCAGGTGAGCTAGGTTCTCCAAAAAAATCTATACTAATATTATAAAACTGAAGAGTTTGTTAGTTTCAACGCGCTAAGACCATGCAGGCGGAGCACCAATAAATAATGTTACAAAATCGGTTTTTTTTCCCTTTTGAGAGCTTACGCTATATGTAGATATGCCAAAGTAACTATTCCACGCGGACGAAGTCGCGGGCAAAAACTAGTAATAAAAAAAAAATATAGACTTACCGGCGTAATTTTTCATTCAGGTGACATTATCTGAAAGAATAACAAGATTTTATAATTACACTCTCAAGCATCGCTGTTACTGTCGCACTGTAGTGACCCATGGTCATAATATCGCGAATACTCAAGTCGAAACATGAGGTCAGTGTTACAATTATGTAATATAGTATAATATTGGCTAGCCTACTTTTCAAAGTGGAACGTATGAGTTCTTCAAGAGAAAAACATGTTTTCCACCACATTCATACACACATAAATCAAAGTTTTATTTTCGGCATACGCTATCCTCACTTAAGTCTCCACTGTTGTCATAGAAATTATGCTTTTACTTGACCCAGGGACGGTATGAATTCTTCTAAATACTTATGCCCAACTTAGCGACTATAACACTAAAAATTGATCACGTCGACTGCGAGGACATTACAATAATATTACTGCGATCTTCCATTCTATACGATCATTCCCTAGTTTTCTTGTTTTTGCGAAAAGTCCGATGTGACCTTTTCTTTTTTATTGCCTAGATGTGTGGACGAGCTCACAGCCCACCTGGTGTTAAGTGGTTACTGGAACCCATAGACATCTACAACGCGTAAATGCGCCACACACCTTGAGATATAAGTTGTAAGGTCTCAGTATAGTTACATCGGCTGCTCCACCCTTCAAGCCGAAACGCATTACTGCTTCACGGCAGAAATAGGCGGGGCGGGCCTATCGTATAAATGTAACAGCAGCATGAAAATAATGTATGAAATCAACAAATTGTAACTACGGAATACCATTAATCGTGGATACCTCGAGGCCAATAGTTTCCGTGCAATAAATTATCAATTTCGAGATTAATTTGCGGGAACCCGTACTCCTGAGAACTAATTCGTAAGATTATCCAGAGCGGTCGAGATCCGTATTTCCCGCAATATAGCCACATTACGTTTGGCCTTGAATGAAGAGGAAGCTGTTTAATTTACACACAAGGGATGAATAATATATAAATTAAATTGTAATGTAAACATAAATGCCGGCCTTTTTGTTTGGCCCGAGTTTGATAAAGAGGTAAAGAGGTACTTGTGATTGTCGTACACCTCCAAGCGTTAAGTGGGTGCTCACAATTTTATTGCCAATGTCAATATTGATACATGACTTACAAAATCTCATTTACTTCAACCCGAAATATATGATTGTATCGTATTAAAGATAGACTGAACCTATTGCATGATTTATGTACAAACAGCACTAAAAATGGGTACTGGAGATATATACGTTTACCAGTATATTGTCAATGCAGTACGACTTAGAGGAGGTACTCGAGAGGCTTAAGAAATATGTTTAAACTAGCGACCCGCCCTCGCTTCGCTTCGGAAACTGTAATTTCTCCACTCTTCAATGGATGTTATTATACACATAAACCTTTCTCTTTAATCACTCTACCTATTAAAAAAAACCGCATCAAAATCCGTTGCGTAGTTTTAAAGATTTAAGCATATATAGGGACAGACAGATATAGGGACAGAGAAAGCGACTTTGTTTTATACTATGTAGTGATAATAAACTTGCTTCGAATCCTATACAACAGTGTGTAGCGAAACGGCAAACATCGTTTTAGTCCGCATAATGTGTTTCCCTGTTCTCCTTAACACGTCAAGTTCGCGTCAACTTTACACTCTCGTGAGACACACGCGAAACTTTGTTATGAAGATTCCAGTTTGAGCTGGAAAACGAATTCTATTAAATTATATAATGGGATTATAATTTGTTTATCTTCTCTTACTTTTGAAAAAGCCTTTATTGTGTGCTATCATGACTATATTAAAAAAAAAACAATATATCTATATTGTAAGTGAATTGTATAGTAAATGTCCTTTAATTTTCGAATCCAATACCTAAGCCCAAGCTATTTGAAAAGTTACAACGACGAGTCCCAACCAAACTAAATATTGAGCAGAAATTTCAACTAAAAACGACAATTACGACGCTGCCTATAATTCAAACATTCAGAAATCTCAGTTGCGTTGCAGTGGTCTGGTTGACCGGCCTGCGAACCTACGAGGCGATTCTGGTGGTCCTCGGAATCTGAGTGAATTGTGACCGCAGACGCCTCAGAGCACGATTGCTCCGCGAAGGATTTCCACCAGATCACAGCCTTAGTCAATGGCAGAGTGCCATCATTGGGGATACCACTTGGACAAGGCAAAACACAGGATCGCGGCTTGCCCTGAATTGGGTTGACGTGGTTCCCTTAATGCACAAATATGTATGAACTTGTGTCCACTGAGCCTAGTTGTCGCCGTACTGGGGGCCAAGATACTGGGTCCCGCTCGAATCCTGGCACTCTAAATGTTTCCGTATGCCGTTTTATGGACCGACCAGGGGAACATAAGAAGAAGACGTTTAAATACACGCGTATTGCAATATAGCAAGCAATCCGGTGACGAGGGACGAACGTGATCCACGACCAGTGATCCAGCTGGATATCCCAGGGCTACGATCTGGTGGCACCGTCTAAGCGGGTTCCGGATAGCCTGCCGACTGGAGAAGCCCGCCGGTTCATGCAATAGAGTAATGTGGCGAACTAATATGCACTTTGACTCAGAGCCTCTGAGTGAAGCGCGTCACCTCATTCACACATTACCTTCCATAAACTATGCCTTCCGAGGCGGGTTCACATTGGACATACCCCCGTGTGATCTTCTTCTGACCCTAAGAAAAACTGGTTGTCCTATCCATCGCACTGGAAGGCAATATTTCTTTATTACCAAAAAGTGACAGTATAATTTTAGACAATGTACCTTTTTTTATCTAAACATCTTTAATTTAACACCTTAAAGAAATGTACTAAGTCCACCCAGCTGAATAGTGAAAGCTTCTCGTCGTCAATCGATGCTTTTTGATATCAAAGCATGCACCAACACAATTAATTATCAAAACAATGATTGTGAACAAACACATAACTGTGCGTATGTATGGAGATGCAAGAAATATATGTACACGGAAAGAATGTAAACATGAAAAAAATTCGTCCGACGTTCCACGATAATAAAAGTTATTTCAAATTTAAATTAAATAAAAATAAACATTATTACTCGAAATGCTAATGTAGCAAAATCACTTCGGGAACACTTGTAAATAAAACGTACAACGATCTCCGCTGGGGAGAAACTTTTTATCTTTATTGTATCTCTATAATTTTGTGTTTTTTTTTTTACTCGTTTTTATTGTAAACATAAAAACGTTAACGATCCCAAAACGGTTTGCATCCCGTGTAATTCTCCCTTTATATTCCTCTTGGATCCAAACTGATACCATCAGTGATTCCCAGTTTCGAGACACATTATTTGCATTTTCCAGAGCCTGGTGCGACGAGGGAGACGTCAATTTAGGACTTTTAGTGTTTTTAGTGTCAAATTTCCAGGATTTCAAAAACCTTTTAGAATACTCTACACATAATTGAATCCGTGACTTTTGATTGTGCTTACGATGCAGCAACGATCTTTGAGAATCATGCTATAATTCTGCATTCTAAGAAAAGTTTTAGTTTGTTATCTGATTTGCAAAGATTATCAACCATTACTTTGATATCTTCTTCTTTTTCTCCACCTTATCCCACTAGGTGGAGTCGGCGCAGCTAATTTTTCTCTTCCATTCTCTACTATCAGCCGTCATCTCAACACTTACTCCTCTCTCTCTCATATCGTCATTCACACACTCCATCCATGTCTTCTTCGGTCGACCTCTTCCCCCTCTACCTTGCACTACCATTTCCATACATCTCCTAGTCACATGCATCTTCTCTCTCCGCATGACATGTCCATACCACGCTAACCGTCCGCTCTTTAATTTGTTGATTACCTACTTTCACACTTACTTCTAATATCAGTTTCAAAACAACACTAAAGTTCTACATACTCAATCTATTACCTCGTGCCCTGGTGCTGTTTGTTTTAACGTGTCACAAAAGTCACTTACGTCGACAAAATGACCTCACAACTCCAGATTAACGTAACGTCTTCTGTCGACCGAATAAATCGTGTTAGACAGGGCCGTAATCAGGAAGTTGGAAGACATTCGGGACTTCCACGATGAAGGAATATCATCGTGTAATAAAAATGAAACCCGCAAAAAATATAATTTGCGTAATTACTGGACCTCTTGTGAGTCCGTACGGATATGTATCACAACCCTGCCTATTTCTGCCGTGAAGCAGTAATGCGTTTCGGTTTGAAGGGTGATGCAACCGTTGTAACT
Source organism: Bombyx mandarina (assembly GCF_003987935.1). Next base: position 2,168,275 of record NW_021011490.1, on the reverse strand, counting down.
ATACTGAGACCGTAGAACTTATATCTCAAGGTGGGTGGCGCATTTATGTCTATGGGGTCCAGTAACCACTTAACACCAGGTGGGCTGTGAGCTCGTCCACCCATCTAAGCAAAAAAAAAGACTTAAGTGCTTGGTTACAAGAGTGCGCCCGTCCTCGTTTCGGAGTAAAATGCCTTAGTTGTTCTGCATCCAGCTCGCGATTATGACTAAATAAAACTAAGCAAGTTTTTTAATATATTTAACAACTTCAAATGTAAAGGTTTAATCTAACTAAATGGTAGTTTCCGCGATGAACGAACAAAGAGTTAAACAAACTTAATGAGAGACTTTGAAACACTCTAAGCCTCGAGGAGAGATTTATCGAAACTCTTCACGTATACTGAGATTGTATCTATAGAATAGCGGATAGTTTAGTTTTGAATGTATGCTATTAAATTTTAACATGACCTTAGCAGTAAGACAACCAACTAGACTTCGTAGTTTAACTTGTATTGACAATTTCATTCATAATTCAACTTCCTCATGTACTACAGATATAATTGAATTCGCAATGTCTGATCACACGGCACAGTTGATTAAGTTTCCAACTAAACAATTTTTTATTATTAACGGCTGGAAAATAAAACGAAGAGACTACTGTAAAGAAAATTTAGGAAAATTCCGTGATTGCTTAATCAACTACTCTTTTACTGAAATGTATAGTACTGATGATCCAAATAAGGCCTATGATAATTTTCTTGAGATTTTCAAACTCTTTTATGACCTTTGTTTTCCGGAAAAACAAATATTTATTCGATTACACAAAAAGGCTAAGTGGATATCACGTGGTATAAAACAATGTGTAAAAAAGAAAAGNCGTTTTATGGAGCGACGAGGAGAACTCAAGAAGGAGACGTTTAAATACACGCGTATTGCAATATAGCAATTCGGTGACGAGGGTTACAATCTGATGGCACCGTCTAGCAATCTGGTGATGAGGGATGAACGTGATCCACAACCAGTGATCCAGCTGGATATCCCAGGGCTACGATCTGGTGGCACCGTCTAAGCGGGTTTCGGATTGCCTGCCGACTGAGAAGCCCGCCGGTTCGTGCAATAGAGCAATGTGGCGAACTAATATGCGCTCTGACTCAGAGCCTCTGAGTGAAGCGCGTCACCTATTTCTCACCCTACCTTCCATGAACTATGCCTTCCGAGGCGGGTTCGCATTGGACATACCCCACCTACTGCCCCCAGCGCGTAATTGGAACTCGAGTGATCTTCTCCTGACCCTAAAAAAACTGGTTGTCCCATCCATCGCACTGGAAGGCATTATTTCTTTATTACCAAAAAGTGACAGTATAATTTTAGACAATGTACCTTTTTTTATCTAAACATCTTTAATATGTACTATAAAGAAATGTACCGAGCTCTTGACCCAGCTGAATAGTGAAAGCTTCTCGTCGTCAATCGATGCTTTTTGATATCAAAGCATGCACCAACACAATTAATTATCAAAACAATGATTGTGAACAAACACATTACTGTGCGTATGGAGATACAAGAAATATCTGTACACGGAAAGAACGTAAACATGAAAAAAATTCGTCCGACGTTCCACGATAATAAAAGTTATTTCAAATTTAAATTAAATAAACATAAACATTAAAACTCGCAATGCTAATGTAGCAAAATCACTTCGGGAACACTTGTAAATAAAACGTACAACGATCTCCGCTGGGGAGAAACTTTTTATCTTTATTGTATCTCTATAATTTTGTGTTTTTTTTTTACTCGTTTTTATTGTAAACATAAAAACGTTAACGGTCCCAAAACGATTTGCATCCCGTGTAATTCTCCCTTTATATTCGTCTTGGATCCAAACTGATAGCATCAGTGATTCCCAGGTTTGAGACACATTATTTGCATTTTCGAGAGCCTGGTGCGAGGAGGGAGACGTCAATCTAGGACTTTTTGTGTTTTTAGTGTCAAATTTCCAGGATTTTAAAAACCTTTTAGAATACTCTACACCTAATTGAATCCGTGACTTTTGATTGTGCTTACGATGCAACAACGGTCTTTCAGAATCACGCTGTAATTCTACATGCTAAGAAAGTTTTTAGTTTGTTACCTGATTTGCAAAGATTATCAACCATTACTTTGATATCTTCTTCTTTTTCTCCACCTTATCCCACTAGGTGGGGTCGGCACAGCAAATTTTTCTGTTCCATTCTCTTCTATCAGCCGTCATCTCAACACTCACTTCTCTCTCTCTCTCATATCGCCATTCACACACTCCATCCATGTCTTCTTCGGTCGACCTCTTCCCCCTCTAACTTGCACTACCATTTCCATACATCTCCTAGTCACATGCATTTTCTCTTTCCCTCCTGGCTGAGCCTTTGCTCGCCCAGCTGTCCTGGTGAAACTGGAAAGGCCTCCGGGCCACCAGTAATCCTTCAATCATAAAAAAGGCTACTTTCACACTTCCTCGTTTAGTTACTTTAATATCAGTTTTTTTTTTACAGTAGGTAAATAGTAGTTAAGCTGCTTTATCTATTTTTCGAAATAAAACTCGACACAATGCAATGTGATTGTAAACTGAATGCAACATAAACTTTAAGTTACTCATAAAATTATTATTTTTTAACTATACAGCCGCGCTATACTTTCTTCAATTCTTATTCTCTAATAAAGGAATTGTATTCCAAATGCTACGGCAGACAAAGAAAATTACTTACCGCGATATCCATACTAATAGTATAATGCGTAAAGTTGGTGTTGTTACGTATTTATACACGTTGTACAGAAAATGTGATGATGATGATGATGATGACAGAAAATGACATAGAGTGCCTTTCAATAACAAATAAATATTACTCCGTAGAGATAGATTTTTTCTACATTACTGCTAGTAAGGTCGCGAGTAAAAGCTAGATTAACCTTATACCTTTAAACGAGCAATTCTTGTATCTATTATATCTTGTATATAATCTGAATCTCGGAAACGGCTCCAACGATTTTCATAAAATTCAGTATACAGGGGATTTCGGGGGCGATATATCGATCTAGCTATGATTTATTTTCAGAAAATGTTGTTTTATTCGTGTTTTCAATAATCAACTCTTCCCGACATCTATTAGCGAATAATAATACTATTTTTCTTAATTGAGGGCAACTAACCGCTTTAAAGACACAACAAGATGGCGTTATCAAAAAAAATCATCGTCTAGTAAAAGTTTATTCAAAACAACACTAAAGTTCTACATACTCAATCTATAACCTCGTGCTCTGGTGCTGTTTGTTTTAACGTGTCACAAAAGTCACTTACGTCGACAAAATGACCTCACAACTCCAGATTAACGTAACGTCTTCAGTCGACCGAATAAATCGTGATAGACAGAGCCGTAATCAGGAAGTTGGAAGACATTCGGGACTTCCACGGTGAAGGAATAAATAACATCGTGTAACAAAAATCAAACCCGCAAAAAATATAATTTGCGTAATTACTGGACCTCTTGTGAGTCCGTACGGATATGTACCACCACCCTGCCTATTTCTGCCGTGAAGCAGTAATGCGTTTCGGTTTGAAGGGTGGTGCAGCCGTTGTAATTATACTGAGACCTTGGAACTGATATCTCAAGGTGGGTGGCGCATTTAAGTCGTAGATGTCTATGGAGTCCAGTAACCACTTAACACCAGGTGGGCTGTGAGCTCGTCCACCCATCTAAGCAATAAAAAATAAAAAAAACAAAGTGCTTGGTTACAAGAGTGCGCCCGTCCTCATTTCGGAGTAAAATGCGTTTATTGTTCTGCTTCTAAATAAAAGTAAGCAAGTTTTTTAATATATTTAATAACTTCAAATGTAAAGGTTTAATCTAAATGGTAGTTTCCGCGATGAAAGATCAAAGAGTTAAACAAACTTAATGAGAGACTTTGAAACACTCTAAGCCTCGAGGAGAGATTTATCGAAAGTCTTCCCGTATACTGAGATTGTATCTATAGAATAGCGGATGGTTTAGTTTTTCAAAGAGTCTTGAAGGTCTTGCCGCAATTATTATTGCGTCATAGGTATGTTTGATCGAGGTGAGTCGTCGAATTCCAACAGTAGCAACCGAAAACAAACTATAGACGAGCGGTCAGGGAACTTTTTTAATTATTACCCCAAAATATTTTTGTGTAAGTTGATATTACCCCATGGCGAAGAACAAAATAAAACAAAATCGCTTCTTTTTAGCATATTTAATATTAGAGCCCCCATGATAATTTTGAAAAGAAAACAATAACTAAAAATTTAACGATTCTAAAGAAGTTTCTCTTCAATATATACTTTTTACTCACAAAAGTTTCATTTTTACCCCCCAAAATTTCATTTTACCCCATTTAGGGCAAGCTACCCCGGTTCCCCGACCGCTGCTATAGACAAATCCGTCTGATTTGTCCTTCATCCTTCTAGCAGTAATTATTCTACACACGATGTTTACATCAAGCAATATCGGGAAGCCAATAAAATTTAAAACAATGATCAAAGTCTGCAAATATAAGTGACTGACTCGGTGGTGCTGTAGTTAGCCGCCCTGGCCGTTGTGCCGAGGGTCGTGGGTTCGATTCCCGGGAAAATATTCGTGGGATGAACAGGTTATTTGCTCTTTATTTAGTTGTTTATTATCTATATTTGTATATATTTAAACATATATAAAGATTTTTGGCGGGAACGCGAGGCGTGAGGTTGTGTGATTTGTTTTATTTTGTCTATTTAGTGTTTCTTCAGGTTTAAATGTGTAATAGCGGTGGTTTATTAACTGTTTAATATCTGTGAAAGTGCACAAATATGGGAAAATGAAACAAAGCCGCTGAACGTAACTTCTCGGAATCTTCCAAAAAGTCCACGGAAAAAATCTCAGTAAATGACCACTACTGAGATTATATTTCATCCCATAACATCTCATATCATTTCACTTCATATTATCATTTGTCATAAAAATAAGAATATAAATTATAATAACACATGACTTAAAGGTCTTAGTTACCAGGTCATAAAATCTCTTTAAAAAATCTATATAAGTATGTATGTCAGTCTCTGGTACCGATAACACAGGGAATCCTAAATTGGAATCAGATGACCGTTCGTAACTTGATCCCAATGATTTATTTAAAAAAAAAATTATAAGTAATCTTGGCCAATTCTCCTGCCCTTCTCCCAGTCACTTGGTGTCGGTGCAACATGCTTTCTTCTTCCATACTCCTCTATCATATACCGTTTATTCACCCACTCCCCTTTTACACATAATATCGTCTTTCACGCAATCCACAATTTCTTCTTAGGTCTACTTCTTCCTCTATATCCTTCCACATTCATAGTTAACACTCTCTTACCAATCTTATTGGCATTTCGTCTCATCACATGTCCATAGCATCCAATAATCTTGGTCAATGTAGTGTCTATATTACATTTCGCGGACTATAAACTAGTTATTTTCCATATTTATGGAGCCCAGAGCATTGTTTTACGTTGCCAATGAACCTTATAGTAAGTAAGCAAGTTATCCTGTGCCTTCAAGCGTTAGCACGTTATATTTTTACGTTCTATTTTTATGAGCATGTACTGGTCGTAAATAGTATCTGATTTATGATAGGCAATATGCTTATTTACTTTGACTTATTAAAAACCACAGAATGGAAAACTTATCTTATACCTTTAAACGAGCAATTCTTTTTTATATATATATATAATCTGAATCTCGGAAACGGCTCCAACGATTTTCATAAAATTTAGTATACAGGGGATTTCGGAGGGGATAAATCGGTCTAACGGTCTAGCCGTTGTAACTATACTGAGACCTTAGAACTTATATTTCAAGGTGTGTGGTGCATTTACGTTGTAGATATCTACGGACTCCAGTAACCACAGTAACCACTTAACACCATTTGGGCTGTGAACTCACCCATTTAAGCAATAAAAAAGATGTGTGGTGCCGTGGGACACCGGATAGGAACGAAGTTCCTTATTATAAAAATATTAATTTTAAGTTCTATTCGAGGTATAAAGAAAATAAAACTGGAGGTTTCACAACAACCCACGGTCATTCGGTAACGTGCGAACTTATTGTAGTACACTTCATTCACGGTTGCTTGCATAAGAGTCAGTGTATTGCGCAAACGAACACTCTGAGATCGTGGTCAATGAATGATAAAAAATATGTTATTTTTTGTACGTTATTACAAAGTTAAGTCGTTCACTGTGTGCATTGCTAATAAAAATCTTACGTTACGGACGTTTTTTCCTGGTTAGGGTACCCCTCAACATCGTCCCATAAGAAACTTCGTTCCAAAAATATATATATAAACCCTCGAATGCTACTCTGAAACCCTACATGCGAAAGCTATTCACGAATGATGGTTAATTACCTCTTAGCTGGTCATTCGTGACGCTGACGGCGTGGTCTCCACGTTCGGGTCAATAGCGATTCGTGACGTCACGTCCCGCAGCATTGTCATTCATTATCTCTTCTTTTCGCTGTTTGTGTTGGGTTTATTTGAATAATGGATATGCCTTTTCTTTAAATACAATTACTACAGTTTTTTTTTTATTGCCCTTGTAGGCAGACGAGCATACGGCCCACCCACGGTGAGTGGTTACCACTAATAGCTCTCGATAGGATATAGCTTCTCGAAAAAAATGTTTATACCAAATGTATTTTTGGTTTTCTATTCGGATCTCAACTACGAAATTTTAATCTGTATATTACTATTAATGCGACGGAGGAGTATGAAATTCCCCACACTTATAGAGAATATAGAGAAGGAGGGCAGAATGTTAATATTTTTTTTTTAATTATGCATTAAAAATACATTAAATCAATAAAAATAACATTACACACACTACCGTGTACTTCACACACACACACACACACACACACACACACACACAGACACACACACACACACGCATTATCTTATATTTATTAATGCCAACATTTTGTTTGTAATATTCTTTGTCTTTAATATTTTATTTGTCTATAGTGTAGTCTCGGCGAAATCTTTGACTATAGAAATATAATAGTGTTTGTCAATAGAACCATAATAATTTTGAGACTTATAATTTCAATTAATTATAGTCGAATTTCGACTACCACTAGTCAATTATTAAAATCCCGCTGTAAAAACTAATCGCATCGATCTCTATTAGTTTAATAGTTACATAAGCTATCTATAGAGCTAGGAGGTCAGTAAGAAGGTGTCAGTAAGAAGACTTAGAAGACCATCTACCTATATCTCTCTACTGGTGGTAGAACCTCTTGTGAGTCCGCACGGATAGGTACCACCACCCTGCCTATGTCTGCCATAAAGCAGTAATGCGTTTCGGTTTTTCGGCGGCATTTACGTTGTAGATGTCTATGGGCTCCGGTAACCACTTAACACGAGGTGACCCGTGAGCTCGTCCACCCATCTAAGCAATAAAAAAAAAAACTGATGGACCATTTGGTGGGCTCTAATTTTCTTATTTGATACTAGCGACCCGCCCTCGCTTCGCTTCGGAATATGTAATTTGTTATTGATTTCTCCACTATTTATTGGATCTTATTATACATATAAACCTTCCTCTTTAATCACTCTATCTATTAAAAAAAACCGCATCAAAATCCGTTACGTAGTTTTAAAGATTTAAGCATACATAAGGATATAGGGACAGAGAGCTTTCTCTGTCCCTATATCCCTTTGTATTAAACTATGTAGTGAATCGTTTGTTTGGTATTCAGATTTGACTGTAATTTTACAAACAAAAATAAAAGAGGCTAGCGGAAACGATTGAACAAAACCAGATAAAACCAATACTAATTGACCTCAGTATGACCTCACTCCTCTTGATATTTGAAGTCGAAGTTTCAATTGCACCTCATACCAATTATAATTGTACTAAAACGTGCCTTTAAATTAATTAGTTAATGCAAAAAGTATTACGTACGTACATACAAAAGCTTTTTAACGTACAAACATTGTAAAGGTCAACGACACGAGACTAAAAATATCGCAGCAATCCGGTATGCAAACTAAATTTAACACATAACAATTGAACAATGTAAATACAGTGACATTTTACTGTCTGAAGTGTTCTTTTCAAGTTTGTCGAGTGTTCTAGAATAGTGGCTCTCGATGTAGTCGTCTTCTTCGTCTCCGGCACGTAAGTGTAGAAGATATGGAAGAGAAAGAGTTCAATTGAAATAAATAATAGTTAAAAAAAACTAACAAAATACGCTTTTATAAAAAATCCAACCAAAAAAAATTTAAATTCAATTTTAATAAATTTTAATTAAAAATATTGTAAGAAAAAATGTTTTTATTGTAAAAAATTGTATTGTAAAAATTCTTCTTCATTTTTCATCCTTAAATCAAATTTCTCAGGTAATAGGGAATGCTGTGTGTAAGAAAAACAACCTAGCTCGCTTTGTCTTTTCCCTCTCTCCACGGTCGAGTGGTTCGCGAGACGCCGTGTCTATTTTCTCACTCTTACTCTTCCTAAGTTGTATCTTTTCTCTCTAGCCGTAACGAATCTATAGCGAGTTAAATTTTACTCTTAAGGCGCCTGAAGAAGTTTCACTTCACAAAAAGCTCAGTAGGACCTTTGTTTCAGACATTTAAGCATTTTGTATAGTTCGTGTATACCGGTTTGACCTCCTTCAGCATTTCAACATCCTTGGTGACACGATCCAGCGTTACACACATCAAGAGATCGTAAATAAGAGCGTGGCGTGTGTCACGCACGTAATATTTGAAGGTCGTAGCGCCGCGGGTATTAATTGCTAAAACGCAGATGGCGCCGCGGGATGTATTTAGTAGTACACACATATCACATCGTGCAATGATAGTATAGAGGCGTTCAATTTAGCATCGTGTTGGGATCAAGTATTCAAAGTTGAACATGCGAGGAAATTTCACAGGGCAAATGTAGTTAAAATTTATTTTTGCACAACCATGAATTTAATACATACATTTTATAAAAATGAAAACCACCTGATATCAAAAATTAGACTCTAAACCCAAGCAAAAAATATTTTGATACCTACGCATACTTCTTATTTACTTATGAGAAATCCAACAGCCACGAATAACCTAAATTTAAAATAAAAGAAATAGCTAAAGCTAACCCTATTGTGGGAAAAAGTCTTGTCTAAAAGACTACGCTTTTTTTTTTTTTTTTTAATACCTATTTAATTTTTCATTAAAATAGAAGCTTGTCGTTTTGAGGACAGATTCAGATACATTTTGAAATTTAATAAGAAGTCATCTATTATAATTCTTAGAAAATATTTTAGATATTCATAAAGCGTAACTGAAGCTTAAAATCCACAGAACAGTTTCGTATAATAACGAAGTCGAAGAAGTTCCCGAAAAAGTTAATCAAAGGAGAAATGGAGGTTGTTAATCTGGTCACAATTTGAATGTCGCCATTCATAAATTTCGTTTTAATTCATGATTTCCCTCTAGGCTTCGCTACGCTGCTGTTGCCAACTGAATTACACATTTTATCGCCCACGAAGTTACTTTACCTTATTACTTTGATTCGTTTTTCGTCTTTATTTGGATTCGATATTTCTCTGGTTAATCCAAAATAATTTCGAGTTTGATGATAAGTTTTTCTATAAAGTAGATATCTTTTGCACATATTACTTAAATGTTCCATTATCTTTTCAGATTATAAAATTGCCTGATCAGAGTTCATTCGCCTATTAATCAAAATGGCTATGGCTTTTCAAGCTATATTTATTTATCTATATAATTTTTTAAAAGGGTACAATAACAATTAGCAAAAAAACACTACCAGTTTATAGTCATCAAGTTTCTGAGCAATTCTCGGTATAACAACTACCTCCAAAAGTGTTATGTGACACATATTTTTACTTCTGATCTGTCGCCTTCTGCGCCGAAATGATCAAATATTCTTGTTTAAATGGATGACACTTATTCCAATGCAGTTAAGTCTTCAATCTCGATCATTCATGTTGTGATCTCTGTGGCTCTTATAGCTGTTTAACACCATGGCCATCGTTGATCATCTACCCGATCGTTACAGATGGACATGCTAATAATTAAAATGGCTGAACATATAATCATCAAAGTTCTGAACAATAAATAATATTTAGTTTAAAAAAAAGCGTGGGGTGCTTTTCAGGATATTATCAAAATAACCTTTCTACTAATATCTGTTCATAAAATATTTATAACTACTTATACCATGCACTCCACGCTTTTTTTTTTATAAAATCATTTTTTCTTACACTATTTTTAATTCAAATTAAAACTTATTTTCTATGTTTTACTTGAATTTTCTACAACAACGTATTTTTTTGTTTTTTTAAACCAATATTTATTTTCAATTACTTTTTAATATTGTATTGTCATCGGTCCTTAATAAGTATACCGAAGTCCGAGTTAATCCGACATTTTGAAGGGGGTCAAAATCATGTTCAAAGCTTCCGTTACAAACATACATACATACGTCTGAAGCTAATAATAAAAGCGTATTAAAAATGGATAAAACAAACAAAACTCATAACAACACGAACCTTTGTTTACATTCAGTAGAACTTGTCCATAACCATTGATTCGCTTTATTTGAGCGTAAATAACCTTGGCCTCTGTATTAATATTAAGCGTGTGCCGGTTAAGTGGAGAAAAATAAGGAAACGTTCCCCAAACATTGCACACTGTGTTGCCACTCGTAAAATTATTGACCAAGGCCACGGAGATTTTCCCCGGGATTATAATAGACTCTTTCTTTTTCAGCAATAGTTCCTTGAGTGCATTAAGACCCTTTTTGGCTTGACAGAATACGTGCGCTGCGTCTTTAATGTGTATTTTTTTTCTGTTAATGTCGTAGATACATTACCAAAAAAGGTTTCTAGTTTCCTGGATGATATTAGGTAGGACGTCCGCTGTAATTGTGTTTCTGGGGCAGATGCCAACTTCGTTACCTAAATTATTGTGTCAACGGCTGAATTCCTAAAAAAAAACCTTCTTTCTTTTTCGTGCAGTATAACTAACCAGGCCTATGGAGAGTATAAAACGGTAGGCAGCGAGCCGTATGCTCATCTGCCTAGAACGGTAATAAAAAACATACATGGAAGTCGTCGCGGCCTAAAGGATAGGACATCCGGCGCATTCGTATGTAGCGATGCAATGGTATTCGAATCCTACAGGCGGGTACCAATTTTCGTAATGAAATCGCACTTAACAATAAATGTTCACGATTGACTTCCACCGTGAAGGAATAGCATCGTGTAATCAAAATCAAACCCGCAAAATTATAATTTGCATATTTACTTGTGGTAGGACGTCTTGTGAGTTCGCACGGTTAGGCACCACCACCCTGCCTATTTCTGCCGTGAAGCAGTAATGCGTTTCGGTTTGAAGGGTGGGGCAGCCGTTGTAACAATGCTTTAGAAATTATATCCCAAGGTGAGTGGTGGCATTTACGTTGTAGATGTCTATGGGCTCAGGTAACCACTTAACACCAGGTGGGCTGTGAGCTCGTCTATTCATATGGCAAAAAATAAAAAAACGTACACAAATATTTATTCCGATTTGTTTTCATGACTCGGTAATTCCGCGGCCGCATTTTCACGATTTCATCTTACGGAGGAGTGCGACAGTAGGCTAAGCTGGGAGCCCTTTTTTATTGGCGCAAGGATAATGAATTACGGACGCATCCCTCCAATAAATCTCCGAAGGCACGTGGGACGTCAAGGTCAGAATGTGCAATGGCATTTGGGTTTTCTCTCGAATTACGTTTCACGTTACTAATCTCGTGTCGACGATGCCTGGCAACGTTTAGGTAAATTTATCTTTTAGGCGAATGTAAAATAAATGACACATCACTTTTAAATTTACAGTCAAATTGTAAGTATCAGGGCCATATGGCCATATGATTTACATATCTGTGGCCGTTATTCTTTATTTAATCACACAGCATGAATTCTTTAAATATTATCGACTGATAACTTTGAAAGGTATCTTTATTGTTTTGTCACATACCTATATTATGTATATTAAAATTTAGTGAAAAGAATGTTTTTTCTTACGTCTTTATTTTTCTTTTTTCTATTTTTTCTAATTTTGCATCACGTCTATTCAAATTCAAGTAATCGGGGGAGAGAAAAAATGGAGATGGTTCTGAGGAAATGTTTGAGTTAATCCCATCATTTCGTGTCTACTTCCTTACTACCTAAAACCACCGCATTCATCCACAGTTTGTTCCAAAGACCTTTTCTGTGCCGTACCATCCGACTTTGAAATGGACTCCCCTCTACGGTATTTTCGGAGCGCTGTGACATGTCTTTCTGTCAAACAAGGCTCAATGGTAGGTAGCGGCTTGGCTGTGCCCCTAGCTTTGCTGATGTCCATGGGCGACGGTAACCACTCGGTGGGCTGTTTGCTTATCTGCATACAAGGGAATAAAATAGTAATAACAATAATTTATTTCAAATAAAAAATCAAGAAAGATATCTGATAGTTGAATGCCAAAAGAAGAACTTACAAGAATCGTCAAAACAAAAACAGCGAAATTGTCTTTTGAAATTTTAGTATTCCCCCTTTTTTTTCGATTTTCAAAACCATTAAAAATTACAATCAATGTGGTTTTGTTTTGTATAAAATTTCGTGCAGAGCAAGGCGGACGGGTGTTTGTTTTTACTGAAAATTTCCGAGCTTATAATAATAAACTTTCGATGCTAATTTGTTTGTTTTCGCCTATGATGTTTCTTGGTAAGGGATTTAACGGTACTTTAAATTATCATAATACGCATTCTGGATAATTTTACATATTAACCATTTTATCACGTAGGAACAGAAAAAAAACACATGAACCTTAGAAAGTGAATAGAGAATCCCTATTCCATTCAGCAGTAGCTGTTTTGTGCTCAAAGTGACGATTCTGAGGCGAAGCAATCCTGCTTTCTAGTTTGAACCATATGTTAGCGTTTAGTTGTAGATTAGTCTTCTATATTTCCACTGTTGACGTATTATGAGTCCGCACGGGTAGGTTTTTTTTTGTTGCCCGTGCAGGCAGACGATCATACGGCCCACCTGGTGGTGAGTGTTTACCGTCGCCCATGGACTTCAGCAATACCAGAGGCAGAGCCAAGCCGCTGCCTACCACCACCGTACCTATGTCTGCCGTGAAGCATTTATGCGTTTTGGTTTGGAGTGTGGGGTAGCCGCTGTACTGTAAAACTGAGACCTTAGAACTATTATCTCAAGGTAGGTGGCGGCATTTACGTTTGTAGATGTCTGTGTGCTCCGGTGACCACTTAACATCAGGTGGGCCATGAGCTCGTCCACCCACCTGAGCAATAAAAAAAAAACTCCCAATAGAATCGAATCTACGAAATGTTTCGAACTATGTACTATTGTAACTATACTGAGACCTTAGAACTTATATCTCAAGGTGGGTGGCGCATTTACGTTGTAGATGTCTATGGGCATCAGTAACCACTTAACACAAGGAGGGATGTGAGCTCATCCACCCATAAAAAAATGTCCATTATTCGCGGGTATCTCCGAAAATATTTTGTATATCGAATCGAAAATATTTTGTTTTAAATATCAGTTATGTAAAAATCAGGTAGTTTGGAAAACGAAGAAATTAACACAAAGAAAAATGTTGCTTATGCTAATACGAATATACAACATTTTCGCTTGCAAATAGCGATACATTACGTATTAAATTTCGATTACAGCACTATTGAGTTTATCTTTTGAATCCGATGACGTCACACATTACTATCGCGAATCTTAGCCGAATGAAAATATAACGATTGCGTCACAACATCAAAAGATCTTGTGTTTCTCGTTGAATGCTTGAATTATTTTAAAGAAAACATTTCATTTTATCACAGCCGCGATAATTTATAGCTGACCAAAAAAATTGGTTTTGGCAAGCTGAAGCACTTGATGGAGGCGCCAGTAGTATATCTTCAGCTTATAACATCAGTGTATTAGTATTAATGATAGTATTATTTATAGTGTGAAATTTCTGATGACGTTAGCGCCGGCTTGCATAATTCTAAGATATATACTGGGTGTTAGCAAGCCGCTTACGAAAACGAAGACAGGCGATAGTTACTAATGACACCTTTGATGATGGGACGGAAAACATTTTTCATTGCTGGTTTTTTTTAGTAAAGTAATGCATTTTTTATGAAACTATCGTTTCATTTAGCTGTACTAGCATGATGTAGCGTAAAAATATGATTATATAAAAATCAGGATCGAATTTTTTTTCCGTTCCATCATCAAACATTCATCATCATAATCGGTTGCTCTTGGCAGAGCAGTCGTGGTCATGTGGAATTCTTGCTCATTAAAGCCTTGACAGATGTTTTCCACAGTTTGCGAACCGAGGCCCGGCGCACACACTCGTTAAGTGGGGTTTCAGTAAGGTCTTTCACCTGATCAGTCCAACGCATGGGGATTCGTCCACGAGATCTCTTACCATTGACCCTACCCTGAACAAAGAAATCAAACATTAAACTAACAGAAATTCGTGATTAGTGAATGAAACAAAGAGTATTGTGTTACAAATACATCTCGACTCGTAACATTAATTTATAAAATAAAGGGAATGTTATAAAAAATAAATAGAATAATTAGGAACGTTAACCCAATAGTATTTAATAGGAAAAAGATGTGTGGTGTCGTGGGACATCGGATAGGAACAATGTTCCATATAAAAAAAAAGAATTACGAGAAAAAAATCGCGCGGTGAAATATCGCTGTGCGGAAAACAAGGCCTTATTCCACGGACTTTTTCTTACGGTTTTTACTATCACATTTTTTTTAGTTCGGTCGCGCAGCAAAATCCCTATCTCCTCCAAGCCTGCTGTAGGGAACTTCGTTCCAATAAATAATAAATAATTGAGAACAACTCACCCACGGTCATACAGTCCCAATTTAGGACACCCTGTGCTATGAGTACCAGTGGCGGATAAACATACTTACGTATATACGTTTGAATATATAGATATTCGGATTCGGATTTACTTATAACAAACACCCAGACATAGAGCAGACAAACCAGTTCACCACACAATTTCAAAAACACTATTTAATTATATAAGTTTTTTTATGTAAACACAATTTATTTTCAAACATTCATTAATATCCTTTCTTGACGAGGTTTATCTCATAAAAATTAAAAAAGAAAAAAAGTCCTGACAAATCTACAGATTATAAATAAGATCGCGAACGACTCGAGAAATATGTTAACAAACTGTTTGTATCCGTGGCTGAGTTTACTTTAATATGTTCTGTTGCATTTTTCTTGGCTCATGTCGGTTACGTCGTAAAAACGATTTATGAATGTGTTTTACGCGCGATATGGATACAGCCCACAGAGCATTTTGTTGATACGGCTGTTTTATTAACTTTTTAGCGAATCTTTGTCAGTGCTTTTAAATTACCTAAGAATACGATTGTATTTAAATTTGCATGTCATTCGTTGAGTATGCTAAAGAACTTACTAAAGATCTTACTAGTACGCTGGTGGTGGGACCTCTTGTGAGTCCGCGCGGGTAGATACCACTACCCTGCCTATTTCTGCCGTGAAGCAGCAATGCGTTTCGGTTTGAAGGTTAGGGCAGCCATGTAACTAACTATACTTGAGACCTTACAACTTATATCTCAAGATGGGTGGCGCATTTACGTTGTAGATGTCTATGGGCTCCAGTAACCACCTAACACCAGGTGGGCTAGGAGCTCGTCCTCCCATCTAAGCAATAAAATAAATAAAACATATGATTGTGTTTAAATTTGCATGTCATTCGTTGAGTATACTGAAGAAATTACTAAAGATCTTACTGGTAGACGGGCGTCTTCTGAGCCTGAGCTCTGAAAGGTGTAGGTACCACCTTTCCCCCTATTTCTAATGCGAAGCAGAAATGTGCTCCCGTTTGAACCGTAGGGCAGCCGCTATACCAGTGATGGGCAAGGTACGGCCCGCGGAAATATTTAATCCGGCCCGCCGAGAGTCCATCCATCCTAAGTATTCTAGTCAGCATTTTGGCGCGTAAAATAAAATCTAACGTTTATAATTGAAAATCTTCGAATTTTTAATAAAAGCTCCAATTCGTCAGGGGTGTTTTGAGCTTTCATTATCTCATAATTAACTTGCCATCATTATAATTATCTCGGCAGTCTGTCACAGGTTTATTTATTGAAAAAAAAACCATTATTTTGGCTTATCACACACCTCACGTTCTCACACGCCTAACAAGGCGTAATAGTAAAAGGTATTTTGTTTATTAAAAAGCTTTAATACAAAATGCAGTTTTTTCTATAATTCTGGCCCTCCTCTAGAATTTCTTAAACTTTGTGGCCCGCCATTAAAAATGTGTGCCCACCACTGCGTTATATAATAGAACTGAGACCTTAGAACTCATGTCTCAAGATAGGTGGCGATATTTACGTTGTATATATTTTTCTTGAATAGCCCATTATTAATATACTTTTAGTTGTGTTTGTTAGGAATCAAATTCTCTTCATCGCGAAGAACAATTCCAGAGGCATAGACATGGGGAAAATCAAACAAATAAGGGACTAATTTTATTTAAAAAAATAATTTTTAGCACGTTGCCTGCCATCAGGTTATCAAAGCTCTCCGCGACACACTGAAATAATCATATCGATTTCTATTACTAAGGGCATTGCTTAAGTTTGCCTTCTTTTGTTTGTTTGCGTTATGTTAGTCTTTTAAGTCTCTTAGAAAGAGATTCACTCTTAGTATCTTCGGAATCGTCTTTCCCAGAGTCTACTAGATATTCCGGTACCTTAGTAAGAAAATCCAAGAAATGACATAATTACTTTAGTGCGCCACAGAGGGTACTGCTGACCTACGTGGAAGTTATCATGTTAAGATTTCGAGCATTCTTGTGGCAACACTTGTCACGGGCAACAATCCTTCCCTTCCTTCCCTTCATCTCCTTTTTATCATCGCACCTCCCGCCATCGGAGCAGAGTTCATCCATATTATCTGGAACCGCTACGTTCACGACAGTGCGTTTCTAGAGGTTTTTTTTGCCACGTACCATCCGACTATGGAATGAGCTCCCCTCCACGGTGTTTCCCGAGCGCTACGACATGTCCTTCTTCAAAAAAGGCTTGTGGAGAGTATTAAGCGGTAGGCAGCGACTTGGCTCTGCCCCTGGCATTGCTCAAGTCCATGGGCGACGGTAACCACTCACCATCAAGTGAGCCGTATGCTCGTCTGCCTACACGGGCAATAAAAAAAACAATATAAAAAAAACACGTGTGGGACTCGGAGACTGCCGCGGTAAAGCTATTGCATAGCATTTTTTATCAACTTATGCAATTATAAATCGCCAATAATAATTTA
Source organism: Bombyx mandarina (assembly GCF_003987935.1). Next base: position 2,150,907 of record NW_021011490.1, on the reverse strand, counting down.
ATATTAGAACAACAATAAAATAAGACCACGCTATATTTATAAACATTAACAAAAGCAAAACATTAACTGTCCCCTTCACACTCATAACCTAGAACGCGCGAGGGAGAGATGGGCAGACTTTTCATGATGTGCATGCGGCAGTGCGACGTCACGCCGCGCGCTTACTCACAAACACTACACAAGCGCAACGTGTGAATGTGTTGAACGCGAGCTACATAGTAGACGTAGTGGGGGTGTCAGGTTATTTTCGTTACGGAATTTCTTGATTCAGTCAGCCGCGCTCAAGGCCCGCGATAGAAGCTATGCAATAGCTTAAAAATCAATCACAAAATAAACTAAATTGAATTCAGCTTAATCGTCACAAATGTCATTTAACTTCACTTTGTACGAATTCGTTTACAAGAGAACGGTTAATACGTACATTACACGGGCCGCGCGAGTCGAACAAATTACCATGTGATTCGTTTAAAGCGGAAACGGAAAAAGAAATTATTGGAAAATAATAATGTTACTTCACAATTTGGATACAATCAAATCTAAGCTCTGTGCGTTTGAAATAAAATCGCTTTTACCGTTTACCTGAGATTTAAACGACTTCGTATATGTTAAAACGGTTCGCGTTAACTGGTTTGGAAGGTTTTCGTTTAAAATCAATTGTTCAACCGAAAAAAATGTGAATTTTGGTTCTGAATCTCAGAGGCTTTTTTCTCTTTTTGTATGTATAAACATATTATTATGTATGTTTAAAAGATTATTAAAGATCACATTTTCACTTATTTCTTGTAAAGATAAGGCAAAAAAATACATGTTGTAAAATAGTACAACCCATCAAAACGAAAGAAAATCGATCGATAAGTAGGAGAATTATGCACTTAACTTTTCCAATTTTCCAACCAATTTTTCTAATGAAATACGTACTCAATAAATGTTCACGATTAACTTCCACGGTGAAGGAATAACATCGTGTTATAAAAATCAAACTCGCAAAATTATAATTTGCGTAGTTACTGGTGGTAAGACCTCTTGTGAGTCTGCACGGGTAAGTATCACCGCCCCGCCTATTTCTCCGTGAAACTCCGTATCGCCGTGAAACAGTAATGCGTTTCGCTTTGAAGGGTGGGGCAGCCGTTGTAACTATACTGAGGCCTTAGAACCTTATATCTCAAGGTGGGTGGCGCATTTACGTTGAAGATGTCTATGGGCTCCAGCAACCACTTAACACCGGGTGGACTGTGAGCTCGTCCACCCTTTTAAGCAATAAAAAAAGTTCCTACCACCACATACACTACAATATTGTTTATTGTGTATTGCAATGATTTCCTTACAGAATAGATAGGTAGTGCTTTATGTAATTTACAAAGAGAAACGATAATTGAATTATGCTCCCGACGCAGATTGTATTTTTTTGTTTTATTTTTGCGTCTTGATCAAAATATTTGATGCTTTATTATTTACTTTGACTACTGACAACGTTCTACTGACGATTCTATTTACGTTATATTTTGACAATCCTAATTTAAAATAACTATCTCAAGCATTCCTATTCATATCACCAACATTTGTTTATCTACGGGAATATTTTCGTAGCCTCAAAGTTTTTTTCATTTACCTGCTGTAATTAACTCATGAGCTCACGGACCGCCCGGTATAAAGTATATATCCGAGTTTATACATACAGCTAAATTCTAAACTGAAAAACCCCAAACTAGGATTTTCTCTAGTTCGAGAATTTTTCTCACCAGAATTTTTCAGAACTACACATATAAGATAAAAATATATATATTATACTTGGGCCAAAGTTATTATCACGACTAGGTATCAAACTCGTTCTCCATAGTAACTGATTAATTTTATCTAGAATAGCCTTGTAGTCTTAGTGTAGTTTTATGTAGCCCGAAATTTAACCATTCCATCTGGAACCCATGCCTGCCTTACGCTAGAAATAGGCAGGGTGATACTAACCCGTGCATGCCATAATACGCTCTGTTACGAGTCAGTAAGTGTGTAAATTCAATGGCCTGGTTCTATTTGAATCCAAGTTGACCGATCCACATTAGTGTATTTTATAGTCAACAAACTAGTGTTTCTCAGAAGCAATTTGCGTAAAAGACATCTATGGTAACATGAAACATTACAACGGTTATTACCACCAGAACATCAATAAAAGTCGACTCAACATTAGTTTTGAAAAAAAGAAGTAGTTTCTAGAGAACGGCTTTGCTTGATTAAAAGATGTTATATAACAAAATCGTAAACCCTATTCGTCTTCGGGCTTATGGTAATTTTTAGTTTTCAGGGATTCCAATGATTTTAATTTTTTGCAATCATTTAAAATAGTCGAGTTACTGTCATTTTGATTGCTAATGACGGAGAAATAAGAGAGTCATTGCTGATAAATAGTGGTACTCGTAAGGTACAATAGGCAAGAAAACTGGTTCCAAGTATAATTAGTGCTTTCAGGCTTGCTTTCATACTGCACTCAGAGTAGAATAATAAAATGGATATCTAGGCATTGTTTTCTAGTAAGATATCCCAGGAGTTACTCATTAGCTACTTTCTCTATTACCTGAGAGGGCAAGAAAAAGAAATAACTATAAATATTTAATAGTTTTAATACTAGACTGGTGGTAGTAGGTGGTGGTTACTGGTGGTAGGACCTCTTGTGAGTCCGCGCGGATAGGTACCACAGCCCTGCCTATTTCTGCCGTGAAGCAGTAATGCGTTTCGGTTTGAAGGGTGGGGCAGCCGTTGTAACTGTACTTGAGACCTTAGAACTTATATCTCGGGGTGGGTGGCGCATTTACGTTGTAGATGTCTATGGGCTCCAGTAACCACTTAACACCAGGTGGGCTGTGAGCTCGTCCACCCATTTAAGCGATAAAAAAAAAGACTCAGTTGAACATTCCTGTTGTCGATATGTCGACCTGACATACTACCGGAAAAGTAAAATTTCGAACCTGCTTGTCCTGAAATTGTAGATTTAGCCCTGTAATCACTTTCGTTAGGTCAAAGCCACTTTATCAAAAAAATAACGCTACAAAATCACACCAAAAAACCTGGGAGATATAATAATAATATCCAAAAAATACAAAAGAGCATAGCAGACAAAATACAAAAGAGCTTAGGCATAGTCCCCATTCATCTAGAATTTTCTTTGACGAAGTCAATTTGGGCGCGGGCGGTGTAGCCACACAGCTGTGTGCTTTGTGCTCTCAACCTAACCTTAACATTGACCGTGAACGGATGAGAAATGTATCGGAACGTAATCAAGGCAGTACGTCATGAGTTTACACGTATCGGCTAAATGTAATGTTGAATTGTATGGATTTTAGCTTACATCCGATTCTGACTATTACATTCATAGATATAACGATGAAAATTCAGTGCGGCTTAGATTCCTAGACTTGAATTAATCAATTGACTTGCCGTGTATTAAACAGGAGTATCAGCAGTATTGTTTGTGTAAATTTTAATGCATAAATTGTATTCGCGTCTGGAATAACATCTAACGTTTAGATTTACTGCAAAATTAAAAGATAACTGTATTGTTTAAGTATATGTATATTTGTTTATTTTTGCTCTACTAACCGTTGGTATTGAGGCTATACCAACTACGCGCGGACCGGTATGTGATCTTACGGAGCTCAACCTGGTAGGACTTGCTAGCCCTAGCAAGAGCACTGCTTCGCTGTATCTACCACCGAATCGGAATCGCGACCCTCTAAGAAGATTTCGTAAGAAATTCAGTGACTGGTGCTTGGAGTACCTAAAAACACCGAGAGTGGATCAGGAGGATCTCATAGCGGCTTTGGATCGCTCCATTGTTTGGATGCTTTTACACAAAATAAAATATGTCGTGCCATCTAAGAATGAATTCTGTATTCGTTTGGTATTATATATATCTATATATCTTAAAAAGTGAACAAAATATGGCTCAATTAAAACTATATATTATTATAGTAATAAAAAAATAAGTCATTTTACCCTTCTCGGCTCATTACTCTGCCGAAGAAAGTAAAAATTGATGTCAACCCGTGCAAATTATACCACCGACCATTACGTCTGTTTTAAAATGAACGCACATTAAACTCTATGCTACTTCAGAATCATCGTTTTGCTGAAATGGAATGCGTACTTTTGTTAATGTCTTAGTAAATTTACGACTCGGACTACATTTGTTTGTTTTACGTTTGATAATGAACAGGCGCGATTTGGAAGAACCAATGAAATGAGCACTGCGTTAGTGTTACATGTTTTTTAACCTTGCGTCTCAAAATTTTTGTTCGTATCATTGTTTAGATTTTTTTATTGCTTAGATGAGTGGACGAGCTCACAGCCCACCTGGTGTTAAGTGGTTACTGGAGCCCATAGACATCTACAACCATAAATGCGCCACCCACCTTGAGATATAAATTATAAGGATCTCAGTATAGTTACAACGGCTGCCCCACCCTTCAAACCGAAACGCATTACTGCTTCACGGCAGGGTGGTGGTACCTATCCGCGCAGACTCACAAGAGCTCCTACCACCAGTAATTACGCAAATTATAATTTTGCGGGTTTGATTTTTAATACACGACTTCATCATGGAAGTCAATCGTGAACATTTGTTGAGTACGTATTTCATTAGAAAAATTGGTACCCACCTGAGATTCGAAAACCGGTGCATCGCTCAACATGAATGCACCGGTCGTCTTATTGCTTAGGCCACGACGACTTTTTAGATGGAAACACAACCTCACGGCTTTAAGCGGCTACCGAAGTCAATAGAAATACTGGTCGATTATTATCCCTCACATTAAGACTTGGTATTGCATGGCTGCGTTATCTTCAAATGGCACACACACTTTTGCCAACAGTTCGAATCCCGCAAACAGGTACCATTTATTTCTAATGAAATACATATGAACTTATATTTCTGCCGTGTAGCAATAATGCGTTTCGGTTTGAAGGATGGGACAGCCGTTGTACTCTTAAAACTGAGACCTCATAAAAACTTAACTTCATGTCTTAAGGTGGGTGCTAGCATTTACGTTGTAGCTGTCTCTGGGCTCCAATGACCATTTAAAACTTGGTGGTAGGGAGCTCGTTCAAACATTTAAGAAAAAAATATCGTTTCTGGCGTAGAAGTTGAACAATGACATGGTAGCACATAATCCGAATATAACGAATGCCTTAATGAATGTAACTTCTCCGCGGTCAGATTAAATTTGACATTCAACACGCTACGATTTTGTACATTTGATTTTTGAAAATTTACTTCATTTACTCGTATAATATTTTTATTTTTAATATTTTTTTTATTTTAATAATACGAAATTTAAGAGTCTCTTGAACAATAATAATAAGGACCATGTTCATTTTGTATGCTTTTACAGGTATGGCAAAATGTACATAATTTCAAAACGATTGCGTTGACGCCATGCCACACGAAAATAGGGTAGGTAAATGATCTCCGAATGTTCCGTCTGCACGCTCCATCTTATCTGCTAGTGTTACTCCGGTAAGTGCATTAATGAGTACCACAATGGGGTATCCTTTATAATCTCAAACCAATAACTTAAATATCCGCGGCTGCTCAAATTGAAGTTCTGTAAATTAATCCGCATAGTTCCCGTTTTTATTTCGGGGACAATTTAGACTACGACAATAGTTGAGCCCATAAATGGGTCTCCTTTAGTTTATACTAATCTATCAGCGGTGAGACCACTGCGCCATTTACAACCGGCAAGTTTTGCGGCGAAAATAGGACTTTGAGTAAAGACGAAGCTTATGATATTGCGGCACAGTATGAAAAATCATCGCACGAGCAACTTTCCATGGACCGACCAGATGAAGTCGGCAGTTGGCGGCTGTTTGCATGAGTGTACCAGGCTCACCACAACCGGGAGGAGTAGCGATTGCCCGTGAGGTACATAACATCTGCCCACAGCGATGATGCTGGATGACGACCACGACCGCTCTGACAGGAGTGATACGACATACGATGGAAAATCATAGTACGAGCATCAGATTTTTTTCTTTAAACTTACGAGGACATTGCGGGAAAAAATCCGTAAAATTTCAACGATTTAATTTTTATCCTGATACCTTGGATTCCCCATAAATTTTATCGCAAGGACCCGAACACCATAACTTATATTACGTTATCCACATAAATATTCTCCTAACCCGACCACGATTTGCATGATTTACGGTGGCAATTCTGAATTTTCCACTGACCTTGTCGTTTTTCATTGTAATTTTGACTTATGATCTTCATATTGCTGTTTTTTAATTCATTTTATACTGTAGTCATTCTCATGAGCAAGTTTACCGGTGGAAAGAGTGTTTTTTTTTCTCAATCTATTCACTGGTAGCCTAAAAAAATTTGTCAGAATTGAGCAGCGTGATTCAATCCGCGATTCCGAGAAAAAGAAAACTGTAAAGATTTATTGATGTAGTTGCTATATTTGGCTTCTGGAATCTATTCGACACTTTTAATTTGATTTCCACATTGAACTATTGTACCATGGTTCACTTGCGCACTAAATAATAATAATAACGGTTGGTTCGAAGTAAGTATCAGTTGAATGGAATATTTGAAATGTATTCAACTGATAATTATTTTTAAGAAATGTATCTTTTTTATTTGATTGGTTCTGTTAATTTTAAGTATGTTTCAATGATGCTATATACACATATGGACTTGTTGTTGTCTGAAATAAAATAAATCATTAATCATTCATTCATTGGAGTTCTCGCTAATAAAACTCGGAACTCTTTTTGGTCCTTGCTGTACCCCGACCTAAATCTACAGATTTTTACGCACGCAGCAACGACTAGAAACCAATTTATTTCCTTCACAAACAAAAAACCCGCACCTTCAATCTATCACCCTCGAACAATGTTTTCAAAGGACATATTCAAACACTAACACATGAGATGTTCACGCATGTGAGATGTTTTCTTGAATGATATTTTCCTCTTTTGTATAATAGACGCACATTTGGAATTCGCTTATTTACGTCTACCCTCATCTGAATCGTTTTTCAAATTCCAGGTCAAAATTCTCATGAACTGGAATGTTATTGGTGGTAGGACTTCTTGTGAGTCCGCACGGGTAGTTACCACAAACCTGAAGTCGTCAAGCAGGAATTCATTTTGGTTTGAAGAGTGGGGCAGCCGTTGTAACTATACTGAGACCTTAGAACTTATATCTCTAGGTGGGTGGCGCATTTACGTTGCAGATGTCTATGGGCTCCATTTACCACTTAACACCAGGTGGGCTGTGAGCTCGTCCACCTATCTAAGCGGTAAAAAAAATTTGTAATACGTGCATGTTTTATTAGACGTCACTAGAATCTACACCCAATCGGTTCGATCGTCGTGGACATCAAGGTACGTAAATGTATTGTAAGGTCAGGAAGTAGTCTCCGATTTCGAGTCCACAGATTTCGTAAGATGTTGTGATTGCAAAATAATCCAAGTCATAGACCCATCGGCAATGGTAACTCTATGATGTAGGCCAAGCCCTGATCCGATGTAGGTGTTCCACAATAACCACAAACACCAGCTACAAGAGGAGACGTCTTCAGAGGCAATTCACCCAGTTCTCGTCAAGCGCAAATCGCTTGGACAGTCTTCACTCGGGTGACACTAGAATGAGGATTCACCACGCTGTTGGCAATCAACAATGAAAGTCTATACCTCTAATTGATCAAGTACAACTATGCTACTAGTATTTGTCGCACGAAGCAACCATGCGTTTCGGTTTAAAGGATATGATAGCCGCTTCATATCAGACTTAATTCTTCGATTTCGTGCCTCTAAATACCAATCCAATATAGAACAAACGGCAATAACTGAAGACTTTCTTTAATATTTACCATATTATAAAAAAGTCTTTCAAGTCCAATTCCATTACTGATTCGATGACAATCGAAGACAAACAAGAAAGTTGAAGATTTTATGATTGCTTCAAACTTCAATCTGCATTCAAATATTCATTAGTGTTTTCATTAATCACTAAACTAATTCGATTTAATGTCGTCTATTGTGAGAGGAAAACTTTATCGAACCAAAACAAATAATAAGCTGTTGAAACAATAGAAATTTACTGAAAATAAAAATAAACTGAACCTCGTAAATGAACCTATTTTATTTCATTGCAAGCTAAAATACCTATAGAATATTAGTCCAATGGTAATTTGTAAACGAATAGTATTTAATTCAGTACTGACTAATTAAATCAATAAACTTTCAGATTGTTTTGAGAGCTTATTTTGAAAATTAATAATAATATTATCTCATCAAATTTTAGTAATTTACAGTTTACTTTTGAAAGTTATGATGAAAGATAAAAGCTCTTTATATTTGTTTATTTTACCAAAACGTAAACTATGAACTTAAACCATGTTATTTTAGATAAGCAAAAGCCTTCATAAGTACACGACATGCATAAGTACACGACTGGTCGAATGACCTTGTCCGCAACACCAAACATCTCAAGGGCTGAAGTGTAGGCCAATTATTTACTCAGCTCCCAAAATCCAGGATAATCCAAGATCCCGATAGCTATGTACCAGCTTGTTTGTATATTTGGTTAGTTAATTGAAAAATCACAGTAGACCATCTGGTTCGAAACTGGGATTCCCTGCACCATGAGATCCAGAGACTGGTATACGTAACTGTGGGAATTGTAGTAGGTCAATAGATAAATTGTATTAAGTGGACAAGAAGTACGAAATTAACAAAATGTCAAGTATTTTGCCTCTATTTTATAATTGCACATTGTTTAGAATCTAAATGTGGCGGTAGCCATAATACAACGCAAGATATTTGACAGATGCCTGAATCTCGCTTACGACATTTCAAGATAATTCTATATATAATATATAAGTTCCAAACAACAACATTCGGACCGTCGGTCTACCGAGCAAATATCACCCGCTCGGTGGAAGATCTTCCCTTTGTCGTATATCTTCCCACGCTAAATAAGTTATGTTAGAATATTTTTTCGTTGCTATTTCGGGAACGGGTCCCTAAAACTGGCCTTTAGTGACTGGTGCAATGAATCAGGAATACATTATTTATATACAAAACTATAGATGTAGAGAACCCATTAAACAATAACTCACATTTCCTATTTTCAACTAACGCTATCAATTACAAACAATAGACACTCATATACAGTGTCAGCGCTGGCAAGTTTAATTAATCAATACGTCAATTGCATGAAGAGAGATGATTTATAATAATCTGTACGGTTAGTTAGTTAATATGTCACTGAATGTCTCGTGCATTTGTTTGTGTATATTAGTAGCCAGGGGGTAGAAAGATACTTGTATGAGACAAACTATTTTTATAATATAGGTACAAACGTTTACTTGTGGTAAGACTACTTGTGAGTCCTCACGGGTAGGTCCCACCATCCTGCCTATTTCTGCCGTGAAGCAGTAATGCGTTTCGGTTTGAAGGGTGGGGCAGCCGTTGTAACGATACTGAGACCTTAGAACTCATATCCCAAGGTGGGTGGCGGTATTTACGTTGTAGATGTCTATGGGCTCCAGTAACCACTTAACACCAGGTGGGCTGTGAGCTCATCCAACCATCCAAGTAATAAAAAGGGATTAAGATTCATTCAACTTAATTCCAATAAAAGCTTCTTCAATGTTTTGTTATACGTATTAATATAACTAGATTCATTTTCTTTTTATATTGCCCTTGTAGGCAGACGGCCCAACTGATGCTGAATGGTTACCGTCACTCATGGTCGTCAGTAATGCCAGGGGCACAGCCAAGTCCCTGCCTATCAAATTCTTAGCCAGGAGAACAGATTCACGACACCTTAGAGATGAGATGAACAATATCTATTTATGATTGAGATACACCGTAGTTCACTGTCCTCTGTTTTTCAAATCTATTATCGTTTTTTATTTGTTTTTCGTCCATCATTACAAGAACGAATAATAATATAATAATAAAAAAGCAAACGCTAATCTGTCGTCTGTCTAAAAAATCTTCTGAAGCCAAGATCGACAGGAATATTTGGAAAACTATCATGAATTGTATTGGGTAAAAGATAATGCAACATGTGACGAAAATTAAAAACATGTTATCATCAAACCTAGCGTGCAAACCCGATATTTAGATCTCGATTTTTATGATCTTAAACTAGTTCATTGTATCCGCATGTTCGTAATTTCAAAATCGGTTTTATCGAAGAATATATCGATATTTTAATATGTTTATGTTTTTTGTGAATAATATGAGTTTGAACCTTTTTAGCATGACTTGAAGTCGCTCAACGATCCTTTGAGCACCGGAGACAGCTGTCATCCCTGAAGATACGGAAAGAACAGTATGACGTGCCCATGTCGTCTGCCAATTTTGACCATTGACATCCTCCTGTCCTACTAATATTATAAACGCAAAAGTTTGTAAGAATGTATGGAGGTACATTTGTCACTCTTTCACGCAACACCGACTGGATACGTATTGATGAAACTTTATAATAATATAGCTTACGCTCACAATGTAACGATATGTGTTAAGTGAGAAGGAAAACAATCTGCATATCATTTTCATCATCAATAATAAATTAGTGCTTCCGAAGCGAATTATTTTTTTATTTTTTATTGCTTATATTTTATTGCTTGGACGAGCTCACAGCCCACCTGGCGTTAAGTGGTTACTGGAGCCCATATACATCTACAACGTAAATGCGCCACCCACCTTGAGATATAAGTTCTAACGTCTCAAGTATAGTTACAACAGCTGCCCCACCCTTTATACCGAAACGCATTACTGCTTTAAAACAACATTTTAATAAATACCCACTTTCAAAGAAATCAAATTGTTTCATCTTCTATAGTAATTATATTCGATAATAGCCTAATGACGTAAACCAATTTCACATCATCCAACATTACATACACAAAATAAGGGAGAGACAAATGTTTGTTTCAATGAAAAAAATTTCAAATAATTAATTTTTCGTCATTCACACATCAAATTTTTTTGCATATAATTTAGTCCTGAAATCATTATCTTAATATCATAGCCCAAAGCAGTAATTTTCCATAGAGAAAAAAATAATTTGCTTCTTGAGTATTAGCCCAAAGCGTTGACTATTCTTTCTTCCAACGAGAACAGAGACACACAGAAATATCATTATGTGGCGAGTTGACAATGGCCTCTTTTATAACGTAGCCAATTTCTACCAGATCTGCTGAAAATCGTCACGTTAGTCGCAGTTATGCAAATAATTCCCACATATGAGAAAAAGAAGATAGACTTCGAAAATAGTACCGAAAATTGCGCATGCCAGAGATATTTCTACCAATTCTAGTCGATCTAGGATCTTAACAATGATTTTAATGAATAGAAGTACAAATTCCCTGTGGTTTTTGAAAATTTTTCATACGCTATTAACGGAATTTTAGAAGAAATTTTATATTAAAGTACGTTCTGGTGCTGGTGGTAGGACTTTTTGTGAGTCCGCATGGGTAGGTAACACCACACTGCCTACTTCTGCCGTGAAGCAGTAATGCGTTTCGGTTTGAAGGGTGGGACAGCCGTTGTAACTATACTAAGACCTTAGAACTCATATCTGAAGGTGGATGGCATGTACGTTGTAGATAAAATAAACAATCGGATAAACAAACAAACAAATCGTTGTTTTAACCGATTTTAAAACAAATTAATAAAATATTTGCTAAATAATCAATCGACAAAACCACGAGCGTAAGTGTGTGTACTAATAAATTGTATCCTAATTAAGATTGCCTCGCAGCAAATACGCAGATGTTAATAAGTAAAATTATTACGCATCTTAACTCCTAGTTACAGTATAATTATGCTAAATTAATTAGTATGTGAAGGAAAACGCGGTAGGTAATTTGTGTTTGATATTGAGTTAGTATAATTTATTATAATACTACATTAGCCTATTTTCGCGGAGGTCTTCGCTAGTTTTATAGCCATTTTAAAGGGGACATGGGATAATAAGAAATGCTTACGGCTTAATAAGATTATCGGGGCCAGGTAATATAGAAATATAATGCTAATTGCTGAACTACTATCTATCCCGCGCTTTTTATTCTCACTGTATTATTTCCGGCGTTTCGAAATACTTCACAGCTTCCGTGATCACGTCGTCTGAAGATGCAATGTAGTTTTGAATTATAATAGTCTTCAAGTCTCACAGACCTTATCTGTATGATGACCGCCTAAAATAGAATAACAAAACCAAAAAAGTGAACGAGAACCTTGTCACTTTCGCGTCACAATTCGCGTCAACACATAAATTTAAAAATATATATTTTTTTATTGCTTAGATGAACTGGACGAGCTCACAGCCCACCTGGTGTTAAGTGGTTACTGGAGCCCACAGACATCCACAACGTAAATGCGCCACTCACCTTGAGATATAATATAAGTTCTAAGGTCTCAAGTATAGTTACAACGGCTGCCCCACCCCTCAAACAGAAACGCATTACTGCTTCACGGCAGAAATAGGCCGGGTAGTGGTACCCCACCCGCGCGGACTCACAAGAGGTCCTACCACCAGTAATTATGCAAATTATAATTTTGCGGGTTTCATTTTTATTACACGATGTTATTCCTTCACCGTGTAAGTCAATCGTGACCATTTGTTGAGTACGTATTTCATTAGAAAAATTGGTACCCGCCTGAGATTCGAACACCGGTGCATCGCTCAACCCGAATGCACCGAACGTCTTATCCGTTAGGCCACGACGACTTCATAATATTTCTATAATAATATAATACCTATAATGCATAATGAATAATAATTCCTATAATACCTATAATGCAGCAGGCAATTAGGTGTCCCAAGAGAACGAACTCTTTAGAGTAGCTAGTAGTATCTGATTATTAAGATTCCGCGCTTCAATTCCCCAAAACAATCGCCTTTAGTTTTCAGTTAATTAACGAGATATTCTCAACATGATTTCGCGGATAATCCGACTTCGCTTTTTGTCTTTGTATAGCTAATCAAATTCCTGAAAATTAATTATTATGGCTGCATCGTTTTGTCTCAAAGCGGTCAAAGTCCGTTTGAATATAGTGAATCGTATTCATTATTACTCCGATTGAGAAAACTTTTCTTATTAATCCCAAATGTTATTAATCCCAATCTTATGAATCCCAATCTTATTAATCCCAATCCCTTCGGCAAATCAATTAACAACTACCCGCGTTGAGACATAATATTGACATATTGATTTTTAAAAGAATATTCCACCCTTCTGATCAAAACACAAGGCTTCTTAGCGAAAGAAATACGCAAGATACTCATTAAAACCAGTATTTATGTAAGTTTTTACATTTTCATTCCCTTCAATTTACTTCATTATTATGAAATAAAGAGACAACATGGAATAGTTTAGCGATTGTAAGCGAAACTATTCCATGCTCTAAAATTCTATTCATTTTTTTTAATTTTTTTTTTATTGCTTAGATGGGTGGACGAGCTCACAGCCCACCTGATGTTAAGTGGTTACTGGAGCCCATAGACATCCACAACGTAAATGCGCCACCCACCTTTGAGATACAAGTTCTAAGGTCTCAAGCATAGTAACGACGGCTGCCCCACCCTTCAAACCGAAACGCATTACTGCTTCATGGCAGAAATAGGCAGGGTGGTGGTACCCACCCGCGCGGACTCACAAGAGGTCCTACCACCAGTAAATTAATTCATTTGTCAACACACGCATTACATTTCTTAATAGTAGGATATCTTCTTCCTCTCAGGAGGCGCCGGGGTCCGACATAACCCGGTCCGTTACCACCCTCGACCGGGTATCCGTAAATGGATTCCCCAGCGTTAAAAAAAAAAAAAGTATATTGAAGCAAATAAGGTTTATGAAACAGTAAACCGTTCTACATATTAATTTGACTAATGTTATCATCATCATAAGAACAGTGGTTTGACTCGCACGAGTTGGTACCAACGCTCGTTTACTTTTGCGGTAAAGTTCCTTAATGTCCTCTGCGACGAGTTCGCATGTACTCTATCTACGATCACAAATCACCGGGTTATATTTTCAGTCACAATACAGAATCGCGACTAATTGTTTATGGTTTAAAGGGTGAACCAGCCGGTACGCACGTTATAATGTCTATATCTGGAATCTGGTAACCATTCATCAATTTTTTTTTATTGCTTAGATGGATGGACGAGCTCACAGCCCCCCTGGTGTTAATTGGCCCATAGACATCTACAACGTAAATGCGCCACCCAACTTGAGATATAAGTTCTAAGGTCTCAGTATAGTCACAACGGCTGCCCTACCCTTCAAACCGAAACGCATTACTGCTTCCTACCTGCCCGCACGGACTCACAAGAGGTCCTACCACCAGATGGGCTCGGCTGCATGAATGGAATCCAAGGTATTTGCTATTGCTACCACGGAGTATGCATGCCGGCGTGAAAGTGTTATCACACTCATATTAGCCCAGTTCGACTTCATTATCAAAGAACAAACATGCTCTCAAGTATTTTTGGAGTTTGTGAGAAGTTCCAAAATTTCCTATCATTAAAGGGTTCTGGGACTAATGCATTCGATCCAATCTTTATAAATCCCGGTACAGCGTGCAACAAGTCAAGGACTCATCCTTCGAAGCAGCGGACTATTAGAATTTATTTCTGCGGAAAGTTTTGCGAAGGCTGCTCGAGATTTAGGTCAGCTCAGTAAAGGAATTTATGGAAATCACATCGCTAATCAAAACTATGTTTACATGTGCAAATAATTATAAATAGTATTTAATGATATCACTTTTTTTTAAGGTATTAAAAGAAAAATGTAAATGGAATTAAAAGTAATATAAATTGCAATAATTTTAAATAGACACGCTTTAACAAAAACCGACTTCAAATAGAAAAAAAAAGATATTCCAAAACAAATTAATAATCATCGAAGTCGGTTGTCTTGATATTGAGTTATTGAGTTATTCATCTATTTGTCGCGCACGTACTTAATGCGAATTTAAGACTTATATGGTTTTCTCATGGATACCATTATCAGAACTGAAATAGGACACGGAAAGCGTCAGCTTTCTAATAAAAAAAGAATCATCAAAATCGAATTACCCAGTCAAAAGTTATGAGGTGACAAACATATTGTCAAATTGAGAACCTCCTCTTTTTTTGAAGTCGGTTAAAAATAGCATCGTACGGCGCTCGTGGCCCATCTAACAGACATACAGACAGGTGACCTTCACCCATGGACTCCTCTCAAATCCTGCTCGAAGAATAACGAATGAAAGTTTGATTTCGAAAATTCAGATACGGCTAAACTTGAATTCGTATACAATTCCGTCAAATTTTACAGGACTACTACAGTTACTACTCTGGAAACACCACTAAGTTACTCAACGTCGAACGTAAAGTAATATTTATTCCATTAATATTAACTTAATGAACCCGCAATGTACACCGAAAGTAATGAGGTAGGTGAACGACAGATTTTTCCCTACCTATTCGCTATGAGGCTATTCCAGCTACGCCCTGGTAGGTAAGCTCACGGGCTCAACCTGAGAGAATTTGCTAACACTAGCCCTAGCAAGAGTATAGTGCTTCGCTGAAGGTACCACCGGATCGAAATCGCGACCCACTGAAAAGATCCGGCGAGAAACTCAGTGGGCTGCGTCTGTGGACTAGTTCGCTCGTCTAATTCTTCGTCGTGATCGACGAGGACGGTGACCAGTGCTTGAGAGCCCTAAAAGCACCGAAAGTGAAGCCGGGAGATCCGACAAGACATGTTTCGGGCGATGGCGGCTTTGCATTGCCCCATCACGGTCGATTAGCCATTTGACTGCCATGTAGGTCACCGGTGCCCTACGTGGCGCACTGAAGTAATGATGACGATTTCTGTTGTTATCATGGCGGCGCCTACTACATAGCAGACTCTGGGAAAGACGAATTCGAAGATATTGAGAATGAATCTATTTCTGTGAGATCTCAAATACTAAAGCATACAAACAAAAGAAGGCAAAGTTACTACAGTTACTACAGTGCACTACGTAGCGCACCGGTGACCTACATGGCAGCCAATGTCTTAAGAGAACTTTTAGACTGGCGGTAGGACCTCTTGTGAGTCCGCATGGGTAGGTACCGCCACCCTGCCTATTTCTGCCGTGAAGCAGTAATGCGTTTCGGTTTAAAGGGTGGGGAAGCCGTTGTAACTATACTGAGATCTTAGACCTTATATCTCAAGGTGGGTGGCGCATTTACGTTGTAGATGTCTATAGGCTCCAGTAACCACTTAATACCAGGTGGGCTGTGAGCTAGTCCACCCATCTAAGCAATAAAAGAAATGACTTACATGGCAGCCAATGTGTTAAGAGAAGACCTCGCGCAAAACTAGCAACTTTTTGTCCCATAGGCGGAAAGACGCACTCGTGGCCAGTGCTAACAAACAAACCCCTTGGATACCACAATTTCAATTCCTCAAAGACGTCACAAAAATATTGTTTACAATTATTACGAGTTCACTGAACGTCTCCATCAGTCAACGTTTCAACAATTGAATTATTTCTGATTTATTTCCCATTAATATTCGCTTTATTCATTCATATTTGATATTGGCAGCATTCCGGAAATAAGGGCTCGGATCGTATTACTGCCTTAGGGGGAAAGGAAATTGCCGAAAATGTATAAACAGTTTGGTCTCATTTAAATATAGTGAATCCTATAGTGACATTATGGCTTTTACCCTTTTTATTGCTGGCAGATATCGACTTATTACGAAAACCAAATAGCGGCCTATCCACCTGCTAGTAAATTACTGCCGATATGGAGATTTCACACTACGGACAACTATATTTTTTTTTTTTTTTATAAAAACTAAGAGGCAAACGAGCAAGACGGGTCACCTGATGGTAAGTGATTCACCGCCGCCCACGATCACCAGCGTTTACGCCAGTGCGTTGCCTACCCTTCGGGTAAGAATATGCTCTTTTCTTGAATAACCCAATGTCGCAGTTGTTGGGGAAGACCGCTGATGGCAACGAATTCCAGAGATTTACTGTGCGTGGCAGAAAACTGTTATATATTTCTTGATATAGTTTCCTAATAGCTCGTATGAAAAAGAACGTGTCACACTATGGTGACAAGTCTTAAAGCCTAGTTCATACTTATTAGGCCACGGAAGTTCCTAGTAACAGGCCTCAGAACAATAATCAAATTTGTACCTATTCCTCGCTATTTCTGCCCCAAAGCATTGATGTGTGTCGATTCCATGTCTAATTAATTTAATTTTAAATTGGACAGTTGTTTTTGCAATGCTGTCTTAAAACGTGCGGCAGTATTTATATTGATATGTATGAGCTAATTGCTGGATGCTCCGAACATGACTATCTTTGTTACTTAGCTATGTATAATTAAAACATTTTGTTCGATTTACCTTCTTAATATTTTCAAACCTAAGCAACACAAAATTCCGTTATTTTTGCTTGGATGGGTGAACAAGCTCAAGCCTTACCTGGTGTTAAATGGCTACCGAAACCCGTAGACATGAACAACGTGAATGCCCCTACGTTAAGACGTGACTTCTAAGTCTCATATTAAAATGAAAATAATTGGAGATAAAACTCAAAACCAAAAGAACATTACGCCCGTAATCAGATAATTGTGAGGATTATCCCATATCCGAGCTTGTAACACGCAGGTACCTATTAGGAGAGGCGCCAACGAAATCTGTTTATCCTTCATTAACGCTTGATTGATATAGTTAATCCAAATTTCAAGCACTTTTTTTTCCAAATTATTTGATGCAACAGCGTCTTAAATAGAGGTAAGATTCAGGCTATTAAAACCAAGATTTACACACGCAAACATTATTTTCAAGTAAAGATAGACGCGCAGACAAGAAACACAATCGGTACTGTAGCTAGTTGGTAAATTTCTCATCAATACTTTGACTTAATTGATCTAAATATATTAATTAAGTTTCGAAACTATTGCCATTTTTATCATCGCCTATATTTTAAAATATTTATCTTTTTAACTCTAGCTAACCAGAAATTATTTCATTAGAAATGAAATCAGGTTCAAATTATCAATCTCGGACATTTTAGTTTATAACAACACTACATTAAAGATCTAGACTTCAATCAACACTACATAAGAGCCATTCGTGATAGAACATGTTTCGCCCGTGTCGAGAAATCGGTTCGTCCTTCATAAGCCGTAATCCGATAACATTCGCCCTTGGTCCGGAGTCTCTACCTTCATGTATTACTATCGCGATTAACGACAACCTCATTGATTTGGCGTATGTAATTCCTACAGAAAACCGGAATGCTTACACGCAATCGTGTTGTGAATCTGTTAACAAAACAACAGAATCAATTTTATAATTTCGGCATTTTTTGTATTATTTATTATTGAGTTATTGCATAGCTTTTATCGCGGGCCTTGAGCGCGGCAACCGAATCATGAAATTTCGTAACGAAAAAAACCTTACACCCCTTACTCCGCCTACCATGTAGCTCGCGTTCAACACATTCTCACGTTGCGCTTGTGTAGTGTTTTATTATTGTTAATATTAAATTATCATTGTCTAATTATAATTGCATAAGTTGATAAAAAATGCTATGTAATAGCTTTACCGCGGTAGTTCCCGAGTGCCACACGTTTTTTTTTTAATTTTTTTTTTATGGCTTAGTTGGGTGGACGAGTTTACAGCCCACCTGGTGTTAAGGGGTTACTGGAGCCCATAGACATCTACAACGTAAATGCGCCACCCACCTTGGGATATAAGTTCTAAGGTCTCAAGTATAGATACGACGGCTGCCCCACCCTTCAAACTGAAACACATTACTGCTTCACGGCAGAAAATAGGCAGGGTGGTGGTACCTACCCGCGCGGACTCACAAGAGGTCCTACCACCAGTAATCGACATCACGAATATTTTACAGAGGGGCGAGCATGAATGGCTATCGAAAAAATATTCATCTCTCTATCGAGAAAAAAATTATAGTATTTAAACAGTAAAAAAATAATTAATTTCAGCAAGCACGAATGAGTTTACTTACTTTCGTTTCGCAATGTGATCGTCACATTCTCGAAACTTATACTCATAATTGAGAGCAACGGACATTTCGTCGCTCTAAACACGTCATTACGTATCCTCCCGATCCATTAACGGTGCTTTTAGGTACCTCACGCACCGGTCACCGTCCTCGCCGAACCCGTCGTTTGCCACGAAGGGCCCTACGAGTAAAGTAACCCATAGACACAGCCCACTGAGTTTCTTGCCCGATCTTCTCAGTGGGTCGCGTTTCCGATCCGGTGGTAGATTCTGCGAAGCACTGCTCTTGCTAGGGCCAGTGTTAGCAACACTCCGATTTGAGTCCCGTGAGCTCACCTACACGTCAGGTCAAGCTGAAATAGCCTCTCAAGGCTATCAGTATAGATATGTTTTGACAGACGGTAACGTAAATCTCGAAGGCTGGCTATCGAGTTCTTTTTTTATTTTTTTTATTGCTTAGACGGGTGGACGAGCTCACAGCCCACCTGATGTTAAGTGGTTACTGGAGCCCATAGACATCTACAACGTAGACGCGCCACCCACCTTGAGACACAAGTTCTAAAGTCTCGGTATAGTTACAACGGCTGCCCCGCCCTTCAAACCGAAACGCATTACTGCTTCACGGCAGAAATAGGCAGGGCGGTGGTACCTATCCGCGCGGACTCACAAGAGGTCCTACCACCAGTAAAACCTACCTACTACCTACTACCACCTAATGTATTGACCCGTTTTCGTATCGAAGACTCGATACATTTACATTACGAATCCGATAGATTTACGTGCTTGACGTACAGAACTAATAGTCAAAGACGACAATGAAATTATTAAACGTATACTTAGTTTTAATTATGACTACGACTTGCGAAAATCGGAAAAAGTAATGTAGGCGTGTTCTTCAGTCATCGTCGTAGCTTATTCTGTATTTCCAAATAGTACTCTATTCTTATACCATCAAAATACATTTTAATGCACACGTCTAAAAGTGAACACGTCACGAACATTCTTATCTATGATTCTGTAAATATGCGTTTATTTTATTGAAACATAATTTATGGAGACGATAAATCAGTTTTCTTTGAAACTGACTTTTTTTTTTCCTTTCTATTCCAGTAACCTCGAGGGGAAATACTAGACTCTCAGAATTAGTAGGTGAGCTCACGGGGCTCTAATCTCACGACGTTTGTAACACTGGGCCTAGCAAGGGCAGCGCTTCGCAAATTCTACCAACGGATCGGAAACGCGACCCACTGAGAAGATCCGGCGAGAAACTCAGCTGCCTGTGTCTGTGGGTTAATTTACTCACCGAACCATTTTGACGAGAACGCTGACTGGTGCTTGAGGTACCTAAAGGACCGCTAGTGGATCGGAAAGAAGCTGACGTGTTAGCCGTGAGTCCCAAGTCCGATACAGTCTAGATTTATACTACTTAAATTTTTAAGCAAAAAATTTTTTTATTTGTTTTATTGCATTGATGGATGACCGAGCTCACAGCCCACCTGATGTTAAGTGGTTACTAGAGCCCAGATACATTTACAACTTCTTTTTTTTTGTTTGTTTTATTGCAAAGATGGGTGAACGACCTCACGGCCCACCTGATGTTAAGTGGTTACTGGAGCCCAGATACATTTTTTTATTAAAGAACGACGGAGCCATAAAGTTAATTTTATTGTTTAATTTATTAGTATTTAATTAGTTTTATTAAATTAATTGTAATGTATGATTCCATACATTCGATGAGTACGTCGACGCGTCCTTCGCGTCATAAATACATTATCACGTTAGAAATATTTATGTTCAAGTTTTACAAGTTTCAATTTTATTGAGTCTCCGAATTTTAGCGTCTCTGCAAGCTCCACGATCTCACGGTACTTGTTCAGGTCTATTTTATTGAGTCTCCGAATTTTAACGTCTCTTCAAGCTCCATGATCTCACGGTACTTGTTCAGGTAACTTACATATTTTAGGACATTTTCAAAACACCCTAAATTACGTTTACAATATAAACATAACTCCTACATCCCGGGAATTACGGTATCCCAACATAACAACGAACAATCAAGGTTATCGAAGATAAACTATTCTCAATTATTTTTAAAACGAAATTTATCTTTAAGTTTCTATTCCGAAATTGTTTATCAGTATTTAACTTTATTCCTTTATAAATAAAGTTCAAATAATATGCTCTCCGTATTATTTTCTGGAAACGCTCTCTCAGCACCTATTAAGCTACGGAACAGTATAATTTCATGGCAACGTGACGTGTGGTGTTAAGTGCCTCCGGTAATGTGTCACGAATTATTTTATTCCTACTTGAAATATTAAAAGATTAGGCGGGCCTTAGAATGTTGAACATTTTCATTCATTGCTTTCAACGTCAGACGTGCTATGTAATGGTGAGGAGTTAATGTCGCTCGTGAAAATCAGTAATTTAAAGGGCGCAGTTAATCCGCCACCTATCGCTGAGTTTACTGGTGGTAGGACCTCTTGTGAGTCCGCACGGGTAGGTACCACCACCCTGCCTATTTCTGCCGTGAAGCAGTAATGCGTTTCGGTCTGAAGGGTGGGGCAGCCGTTGTAACTATACTGAGATCTTAGAACTTATATCTCAAGGTAGGTGGCGGCATTTTCGTTGTAGATGTCTATGGTTTCCGGTAACCACTTAATAGCAGTGTCGTGAGCTCACCCACCCACCTAAGCAATAAAAAAAAGTACTCTGCACAAATCTAATTTGAAGAAAGACACGCCACAGCGCTCAGAAAACATCGCGGAGGTAAATTCATTCCAAAGTCGGACGGACGGTGCGACGCAGAAAATATATCTGGAAACGCGCTGTGGATGAACGCAACAGTTCTAGATAATATGGATGAAGTCCTATTTACTTTAATTTGTACTTCTACTTATTAACTTACGTTTATAAGCGACCCCGTCATGCTATCTGGTGAAAAGCATACTTAAAAAATTAAGACAAGTACCGTAACATCTTTTTTTGAAATATTGTCAATGTTCTTGATATAAGCCAAGGTGGGAAGTTGTAGTGCTGAAGGACAAAAGGGAATCCAATATTGCTGACGAAGACAGAGCGAAGTGGGGGAGTAAAGTAAGGAAAGGTCAGCTTTCCTTACTTTACCATGATAAATAGCTAGAAAAAGAGAAAGAGAGAGAGAGAGAGGAGGATAAATTGTTTTTATAGTTTTACTAAATTGAAAAAAGAAGACACGTGATGTATTTAAAAAGAGTCCAAAGACAAAGAAGGTAGTCATATCGGTGATATGTAAGAAGAAAAACAGTGAAAATCGCAATTGAAATTTTTACATGATGTAGCTAACTGTGGCCTTAAATCTATTTAGAACAGTAAATAAATAAACGTTACCAAAGTCTTGCAGAGATAAACCATTGCAGAGTAATAGAAACCCGGCAAACATCTTAATCGGGCTAACGATATTTTCATTATGCTTGCATATATCAATGTTGCGAATAACAACATACGGACTGCTGGTATATCAAGCAGAAACGTCTACACGGCGAAAGATCTTACCTTCAATATTTCTCTTAATGTTTTATAATAACACTCAAGTAAAAGACTAAAATATGGTATCTTATTTGTAAACTAATCGTACGGAATGGAATTGCTCTTGTTATATATTTTTAAGGGATTTTATGACCTGTTAACTAAGACCTTAAAGTCATGTCTTATTTTAATTTATATTCTTAATTTTATGAAAATGATAATATGTAGTGAAATGAAATGAAGATGATTAATTTGAGACACTAATCAACTGGGATGACATAGAAATGACAGAAATGAGATGTGATGATATGGGATGAAATATAATCGCAGTAAAATGGTGGTCATTTACTGAGACTTTTTCAGTGGACTTTTTGGAGGATCCCGAGAAGTTACGTTCAGCGGCTTTGTTTTTATTTTCCCACATTTGTACACTTTCACAGATATTAACAGTTAATAAGATTTCACAGATTTCACAGTTAATAAACCACCGTTATTACACATTTAAACCTGAAGAAACACTAAATAGACAAAATAAAACAAATCACACAACTTCACTCCTCGCGTTCCCTCCAAAAAGTCGAATTGTTCTTTGAAATGGGTAGCCTCGACAAAATCTATAGCGTAATCTAATATATAATAGCGTATCTAAATCTATGCGTAAAATCATCAAACGTTGTCTTTTATTAATTTATCTTTTTGTTTTTGTTTAGATGGGTGGGCGAGCTCCAGCCCACCTGGTGTAGAATACATTTTTCTATATATTTCTGGTAGAGAAATGTATAGAAATACAGAATAAAGACACAATAGTGGTTTTGTTTTTAGGGACGCGCGTAAAATCGCGCACGCTCTGTCGAACTCCCGCGTTTCGTGTAAGTTGTATCAGGTTCGTTTCACGGACCATTGGACAGTATAACTAGCTTAGCAATGGTAACGGCTTTTTGTTTTGTATTCGAGGTCACAATGTTACTGCAAGGTTATTGTTCAAAGGTTTGGCTTATTAAATCAAATTGGGACTTGGATATCAGTGTTTTTTTCCAGGCCAAGCCTCATTCATGAGCTTTTCACGACTGGGGAGTGCGCGGGGTATGTTGACGGTCCGCAGATGTTGGGAGCGGACCGCGGGCCCAAAGAATGGAATTTATTTACTTATTTATTAAGTTGCACCAATAAAGTGATCATCAATACAAAACATTGACAAACTGACAAAAGTTCATGGCAGATGTCACCTTAATTATAGGTTTTTTTTATTGCTTAGATGGGTGGACGAGCTCACAGCCCACCTGGTGTTAAGTGGTTACTGGAGCCCATAGCCATCTACAACGTAAATGCGCCACCCACCTTGAGATATAAGTTCTAAGGTCTCACTATAGTTACAACAGCTGCCCCACCCTTCAACCAAAACGCATTACTGCTTCACGGCAGAAATAGGCAGGGCGGTGGTACATACCCGCGCGGACTCACAAGAGGTCCTACCATCATTAACAACAAAAATAAAAAAATTATATAACTAAGACTTGATTGAATTGAAGAATATTTGATTGATTGCTTAGATTAATTTATATTTAATTGACGACTCTACAGTCTCCTGCACTATTTCTCCCGACGTTCGATCTCCGCTCAGGATCAGAACCCGGTCAGAGTGATTACAAGTAGCCCGCATCTAGTTCGTTTGCTATAACAACATACTGATCGAGGCATCTGCATAATCTGCTTATCAATAGTTCAACGGATGAGTAAATACTTTGGACGTCAGCAAGCTATAAAATTGAGATGGAGAACATTATCGTAACTCTGCGTTCCGTATTAACCTACAAATACAAGGGGCCTCGCGGAATACAGTGGCTTGTTTATTTTTGGTAAAAAAATTCAAGTTTTAAAAACGAACCGAACTGTATCCAGAAGCAATTTCGTGATATTTCGCAAAATTATAATTTGCGTAATTACTGCTGGTAGGACCTCATGTGAGTCCGCACGGGTAGGTACCACCACCCCGCCTATTTCTGCCGTGAAGCAGTAATGCGTTTCGGCTTGAAGGGTGGGGCAGCCGTTGTAACTATACTGAGACCTTAGAACTCATATCTCAAGGTGGGTGGCGCATTTACGTTGTAAATGTCTATGGGCTCCAGTAACCACTTAACACCAGCAATAAAAAAAACATGTTTTACAATTAGGACTGGACTAATCAACACCAGGTGTTCCGGGTTCTTTCCCAGTCTGAGTCATTGCGTGATCTCTAGTAATCTCTAACGATCGTGACGGATTATGAATACACAAGATTTTGTCGCTCCAAGAGTAGACAGGCTTAAGCAGTATTAAGCTGCTGTTCGGACTAGTTTCAAAGAGCTAATTGCCAAGCTTCAATAATAATAGAGTAACTGCTAACACTCCATACTTCACAAGCATTCACTTAAATATTGGGAGCTGTAACTGAAATGCGGTATTGCTATGAGCATTTCACATTTCTATCAACAACGCCTGTTCTGACAGAGCAACGCCTACGAGTGTTTGATGTCCAAAACATGTAATGTTTCCACAGTAAGCGGCATGTCATTTGTTACAGCGTTGCCTGCTTGTATCTCCGCAATCTGTTTGTGTATGTTGAGTGCTCTTTGTACCAAAGGTGTGACGTACTTGACAGCCGATGTAATTTTTGCGTCTATTCGTGATGTTTGGGTTACATTTTAGGAGAAATAGAATTTTCGTGTGGAGCGTGCGTCACCGTTTTAGGGTTTCTCAAGCTTATAGCGTCACGTAATTTTCTCGAATTTCTTCAATCAGTTAGTTTTATAAAATACTAGCTGACCCGGCAGACTTCGTAGTGCCTCAATCGATAAATAAAAGACCTCAACTTTTGTATAAAATAAACTTAAAACAAACAAAAGGAATCCGTCCGACGGGGGACACATCAAAGTAAAAACAAAATTGTTATTTTTATTTATTATAATTCCGAGCATTTTCATATATATGTACCTTTTAAACCTTCTCTGGACTTCCACAAATAATTCAAGACCAAAATTAGCCAAATCGGTCCAGCCGTTCTCGAGTTTTAGCGAGATTAACGAACAGCAATCCATTTTTATATATAAAGACTAGCAGCCCGCCATGCAGCAGACCTGTTCACTTCTAGTGATCATTTTACATCAGCTGGTTTGGCCAGTTTCGGTCCAGCGATCTCATAACCAAAATCAAAATACAGACCACGGACGTATCTCTCAATACACCTGAACTAAATTTTTTAATCCCCATCCACAACCTAATAATAATTTGATAAAAAAAAAAAACAAAAAAAACTACAGTGTGTGTGTGTATTTGTATATATATTGTTTTGTATCTTGTAATATGTATATATTATTATATGTAACATTTACTGTATGCACTAGGTTTGAGTTCCTAATTCTTCTCTCCTTTTGCGGGCCTACTGGAAGAGATTTCAAAATGAAATAAGTAGTGCCCTTGTACTCTGTATCCTTATTGTCGTGTTTTTTCTAACAGCTGTGTGTACAAAATATATTAAATAAATAAAATCAAATACAATATTAAACTCAATTAAGCCAGAGAATCCATACTCAACTTTATTGCGGAGCTTCTGAGAAGCGACCGACGAAATTAGTTTCTTTTTTTTTTTAATTATCGTCCGTAAAACGTTTAATTTTACGAAGGTGAAACATCTTTATGGAACAGATCTGCGTTCTTTACGACCACTGTTGATGTTTTTGATTGAATTATAAACAGTCTACAGTGAATTTGTTTGTTGTGTTATTTACGTTAAATCCAAAAGTAGCTGTTCGATTAATTTGATACTTTTACGATTGTTGTTGGCACTTTTTTTTTTTTTTTTATGATTGAATGTTTACTGGTGGCCCGAAGGCCTTTCCAGTTTCACCAGGACAGGTGGGCGAGCAAAGGCTCAGCCAAGAGGGGTGGGATTTGCTAACAACTGCCCGAGCGCCTCCGAAGGAGACCTAACAACTCAAGAGCAATTGTTTCGCGAATGAATCTACTACCGGATCGGAATCGCGACCCGCTGAGAAGATCCGGCGAGAAACTCAGCGTGCTGATGCATGGGTTAGGTTGCACGTCGACCTCTTTGTCGAGTTCGACGAGTACGGTTACCGGGGTCCCTCAGCCTGCCCCTAGGTTGGCACTTTGTCATAGTATCATCAGCGAACAATACATGGTAGGTAAGCCCCTTTGTTTAGTAGATGACGGGGCTCATCGACATCACAGCGTGAATGCCGTCACCCACCCTGAGACTTGAGGTCCGTGTGTTATTTATATCATATAACAGTTCAATCTCAATCCGGAACACATCGCTGAATACTTATCGCTCACAAGACGGCATGTCTCCTGTAAAAATGCCTAATATTCAACATAACGATCCACACTATCTATAATTTCCTACAGTCCAAATCTAGTGGCCACTTGCTCTCTAACGGCAGCACTTTTTTTTTTCTACCTAAGCAGGTAGCCTTGAGAGGCTATTCCAGCGTAACCTTAACTAGAAGGTGAGCTCACGGTGCTCAAACCTGATGACGTTGCTAACACGAACCCTAGCAAGAGCCGTGCTTCGCAGAATCTACCACCGGATCGGAAACGCGATCCACTGAGAAAACCCGGCGAGAAACTCAGTGGGCTGTGTCTGAGGGTTAATTTACTCGTCGAGCCCTTTGTCGCAAGCGACGGGTTCGACGAGAACAGTGACCGGTGCTTGAGGTACCTAAAAGCACCATTAGTGGATCGGGAGGATCCGAGATGACGTGTTTTGGGCGACGTCGACTGCTTTCCATTCTGTCCGCAGGATCGGGAATGTAGTTACCGGCGGCCACGATGAGAGGGTTCTCGTGTCGTGCCGCTTTATCGAAGTGGCACGACATCACACAAATCATGTCCAGCATGAGTGATATTAGTATTTGTTACTACAATCATTGTTATTATTCAACCAATAGAGCAAAAGGTACAAAGCTTGCAGCTTATTTCATTTTGGTTACTGGTGGTAGGACCTCTTGTGAGTCCGTACGGATAGGTACCACTGCCCTGCCTATTTCTGCCGTGAAGCAGTAATGCATTTCGGTTTGAAGAGTGGGGCAGCCGTTGTAACTATACTGAGACCTTAGAATATCTCAAGGTGGGTGGCGCATTTACGTTGTAGATGTCTATGGGTTTCAGTAACCACTTAACACCAGGTGGGCTGTGAGCTCGTCCACCCATCTAAGCAATAAAAAAAAAACTAATAACAAACAAAATGGATGCGTTTCATCTAACATAGAGAGCCAGAGGAGCAATCTATCTATTACATACACTCGTGTTGAATACAGCAGATTTTATTACATCCCGCTAAACACCATCTGTGGGAGATCAAGGAAATACAGATAATGGAGCGATTGTGTGACTCATTCTTCGTAATACTCGTTCAGATATTCAAGAACGTACAAAATAAAGTTTTAAGTTTTTCTCTTGGGATTATTCTGAAGTTTTACTACGCACACCATTATCTATACTAATATTATAAAGAGGAAATATTTGTTTGTTTGTTTGTATTGAATAGGCTCCGAAACTACTGAACCGAACTACTGAACTTTATAATTTTCTTATTTTAATAGCCTGACGCAAATAGAAAGGTTGATGTGTGTGTATTATAATTTTTTATTTTTAAATTTTTGTTAACGACCGGAGCGTAGCCGGAGCGGACCGCTAGTTTTAAATACAATAACAACTTTGGTAATTCCACAATTTTGAACACTCGATCAACTCTATTATAAGACTTTTCAAATAGATTCTACTTGATAATATCTAAGTAAAATACATCAGTATAGCAATCAAATTAAATAAAGCCTTAATGTTTATCAAAATACTTACACTCAATATCATATTAATATGTATATTCATTTTATACTTTTCACTTTACGAGCGGTCATAGAGAAAATCCGCAGCAGACTAAAGTAATGCTAATTAAGACTTGAAGCACGTCTTTATACTTTGCTAAATACAATCGATCGGAGCCCAATTTTTTAAATTCAGACATAAAAAATGTAACGAACAATTTCGCGTGGACCAAAATATACCAGAGCAATTCACTGACTCTATCAAGCAGATAGTCATTGGAGCAGATAGACACTACAGCGTGTCCGATACGGAATAATTTATTGCGTCAGCTTATCTAATAAGAATGGTGGCTAAAGACGTATTATTATTTTTCCACCAAAATATTTCTCATATCAGTCGCCCAACTGGCGCCAACCAAACAGTTCGTCTTCTTGACTAGGAATGTATTTAAAAAATCACTAAGAAAGAGAGCGGCTCATTTGGAATCACCCATATCGCTATAGCTCAGAGGTCTGTAAATTACGCTTGAATGTTCATATTTATATATCCTTATAATATCCCTTTGTTGTATAAACTAAATCATATGGAATAACGAGAATCCCGTTCATGTTATTGTTCTAACAATCTCGAAAAATATTAAATGTTCATTTATATATGAAGTAAATAAGCAAGACGACAATTTTATTGGAGAGGTCATGTCGTTGTTTACGAATGAAATAACGCGATCCTTATCAGGAGCTAGCTCTGGTCGGTACCATCGCCATGCCGTTTCAGACGTAAGCCCTTTTTTTTATTGCCCTTGTAGGCTGACGATTATACGGCCCACCTGATGGTGAGTGGTTAGCGTCGCCCATGGACTTCAGTAAAGCCAGGGCCAGAGCCAAACCGCTGCCTACCGCTAATGTTATGGCACTTGAAGGGCAGAATGGTTTTTACACGCCTTCATTAGTGTAACCTGTTTATTAAACGGAGATAGTTTCAAAGTAGCCTTCACCGACTTCGCGACATCCTATTAACTTGAAAATTTGCACATGTAACAAGTACCAATGACATTCAATTTAATATCTAATTATATTACTGTATCCGGCTGATTTAGATGTACCCATTTCTTCTCATGGATGTCGTAAAAGGCGACTAAAGAGTTCACAGGTGAAAGGGCAGTAGCCTGATCCAAATAGTAATTACTGTTGATAAGGCCTATTTTTTTTTTATTGCCCTTGAAGGCAGACAACCATACGGCAGGGGCAGAGCCAAACCGCTGCCTACGTCAATGTTTATGTCAAGTATGGAAGTAAAGTATGGAATTGTAGTACAATTAAGAATTCGACTTCATGTCCCAAGAGAGACATTCACGTTGGGATGTCGATAGGCCAGTTACCATCATTTAACACCAGATATGTCGTGACCTAGTTCACCCATTTAAGCGATAAAAAAAAACATTATTATTAACGCGTTATACACAAAATTATGGTTATCTCCACGAGCTCAGTCTTAAGCATAAAATACTTAAATATAATTATTAGGATACTTAATTTTTTATTATTATTATATTGCTTAGATGGTTGGACGAGCTCACAGCCCACCTGGTGTTAAGTGGTTACTGGGGCCCATAGACATCTATAACGTAAATGCGCCACCCATCTTGAGATATAAATTCTAAGGTCTCAAGTATAGTTACAACATATCGTCTTTTCGCATTAAAAGCATACAATTTCCAAAAATATTCGAAATTGAGCTAATATGCGGAATCACTTGGTATCACCAGTATTTTTCTAACAAATACTGTCAAAAGAGCGTAGATTAGTTTTAGTTTTTTTTTTTTTAGTTTACCTATGTTTTGATTACTATTAACAAAATTATATTATACATAATTTTATCTTAGTTCAAAAGACAGATAATGTAACTGGTAAAAAATAAAAAATAAATGTTGCAAAGATAATTAATATTAAATATTATGTTAAACCTTTAAAACACTCTCCTGTGAAATTAGTAAGTTTTGAAATTATACAGTTTTAATGCGAGAAGACAATATAGTATTACAACATATAGTATACAACATATAGTATTATGTATGGTTACAAATTTCAAACAACAAACTGCCTACTTAATCCTGATATTGACCTACATGTAGATCCACACTATCATTTCCGATGTCGCCGCGCCGTGACTCATATTTGTTTCCGAACACAATTGGTTCACACGGAAGCCCCGATAACGGGATTCTGTGAAAGAGATGAAACGGTTCCGTATGTATAATGCAACCGGCTTTTTTTACGAGCTTACGATTCGCTTCACTAGAGGAGGAGAACACTTTCCTACCGCTTTTTGCTTTCTTTTGGACTGTTTTTAAGGAGCGTGCCAGGAAATGGCATGATAATGTGTATTCCAGAGTTTTTTTTTTTCACCAGGATCGGTAGTTGAGCATCGGCTAATCCAGGAGGGTTGGGGATTGCTGCTGGAGAGCCTCTGAAGAAGACCTAATAGCTCGAAAGCAGCTGTTTGGTGTATACTGGTGTTAGGACCTCTTAAGAGTCCGCGCGGGTAGGTACCACCACCCTGCCTATTTCTGCCGTGAAGCAGTAATGCGTTTCAGTTTGAAGGGTGGGGCAGCCGTTGTATCTATACTTGAGACCTTAGAACTTGTGTCTTAAGGTGGGTGGCGCATTTACGTTATAGATGTCTATGGGCTCCAGTAATCACTTAACACCAGGTGGGCTGTGAGCTCGTCCACCCATCTAAGCAATAAAAAAATTTTTAAAAAAATACTACCGGATCGGTACTGCGACCCACTGAGAAGATCTACCGAGAAGTTCAGCAGACTAGTGCTAAGGGTTAGGCTAAAGGTTTCACGTCGAACACTTTGTCGAGTTCAACGAGTACCCTTGCCAGGGTCTATGCCTGCTCTTAATGCGAGAGCTGCAGGCGTCTAATAACATTGTCAGTGGATCGGGTCGACTGTCTACACTCTGCCTTCGCGGCGCACTCGAGTACTTCGGTCATATTGCTCGGAAAACGCCCGATAGCCTAAAGACTATTCGTGACAGAGAAGATCGAGGGAAAGAGACCACGCGAGCGCAGACCAACAAGGTGGTTCGACCAAATCCGCACCACACTAGGAATCCCATTCTTGGAAGCCTTCATGCAGCCAATCAAATCAAATAATTTTTTTTTTATTCAACATAAATGAAAGTACACACTTGTTGAACGTCAAAAAGAACTACCGCCAATTCACAAAAACTAGCCTCCGTCCTGAGAAGAACTGGCAAGAAACACAGCGGGCATGTCTTTTTTTTTAAATATAAGATTTTTTTAAATATTCATTTTTACAAGAAGTATTATAACGTAACAATTATTGCAATATTGAAATGCCCGGAGCGAGCAACTCATTCCCACTTTGTGCAATCTTCTAGATAATCATTGACTTCATAGTAAGCTTTATTGCACAGATGTTCTTAAAAGTTTTCTTAAACCTATGTATATGTAGGTTCTGAACATCTTGTAGGATTTTCTTGTACAAGCGCACAGACAAACACCCGAATGAATTTCGTATCTTATGTAACCTACTCATCGGCACATCAATAATCGGAGGCGCTGGAGGAACATTGCAGGAAATAAAATCCTGTCAAAAATGACGGTCACGAGCCTCAGCAGTGAGGAAAGAACGCGAGGAGGAGGATCTGGGGATCTGTAAAAACGTTAGGATGTCGACAATGACTGGCACCTGCGTGATCCTGAATCGGGGAGTAGTCAGCGGCAACCATGATGATGCGATTTTCAAGACGCATCGTCTTATCGTAGTTCAGATTGGTACGTTGCAAAAACGATCAGCGAAATCGTGTTTCAATTACGAAATTTCTGTGGCAGAATTCAAGGAATGTAATGATTGTGTCTGAGCCTAAAGTAACAAATATCAATCAAACAAACAGTGTTGCGTTAATACAAATTAAAACAAACAATCATTGTCAAACAACTAACAAAACAATTGTTTGAGATAATTAAAACAATTATCTGGCGTCTGTGAAAACAAATAACTCAGGACTAAGTTATGAGTGTAACTTTAGGCGCGTGAGCTCGTAACTTAAGTTTGACTGATTTTGCGTTAAGCACAATTACAAATTGAAATTATTTGCTCGAAAACTGAACAAAAAAGTCACCTTAGCAGAGAAAAACGAATACTAAGTTTTTATCCAATTCTAGTAACAAAAGAGGTGTATAATTTATGTATAATTTGTATATCTCTGGAGTGAACCAAACTCTTGCATTTTTTTTAATTCTTCGATGGGTAGACGAGCTCACGGCCCACCTGGTTTCAAGTGGTTACCGGAGCCCATAGACATCTACAACGTAAATGCCGCCACCCACCTCGAGACATGAGTTCTATGTCTCAGTTTTTACAGTACATGTTTCATTGGTTCTTTGGGTTCGTATGAAACGCTCTTCTGTAATCGAGGTTTGAATCAAAAGATGTGTGGTGTCGTGGGACACCGGACAGGAACGAAATTCCTTATTATAAAAATATTAATTTTAAGCTCTATTCGAGGTATAAAGAAAATAAAACTGGAGGTTTCACAACAACCCACGGTCACTCGGTAACGTGCGAACTTATTGCGGTACACTTCATTCACGGGTGTTTGCATAAGAGTTAGTGTATTGCACAAACGAACGCTCTGAGATCGTGGTCAATGAATGATAAAAAATATGTAATTTTTTTGTACGTTATTACAAAGTTAAGTCGTACACTGTGTGCATTACTAATAAAAATCTTACTTTACGGACGTTCTTTCCGGTTAGGGTGGAGGGGTACCCTAGGGTGGAGGGGCATCGTCCCATAATGAACTTCTTTCCAAAACCTCAGCATTGTCTTCATGAACAATAATGACTCGTACTAAGTACCATGCGTTCTGTAATGGACTATAACGGTACTTTGCGATTCCTTCAAACAAGACCTTCACTACATTATTACATATACATAATAATATGTATATTTACATATAAATAATTTGTAGCTGAATATATTATAACTACACAAGGTGAACCGGAATTAAAATTCAACTGATAAATTATTTCAGAGAAGCTACAGAGAGCATTGTAATAACAAAATGATAATAATGTACAAAACCCAGTGGAGCGGAACGAGGAAAAATTCGATTAATTAATTATTTTTTTAACCAACTATTTAAAGAATGTTTGGAATTGTGACGGTTATTTAGTTCCTAAGTTTGTTCCTTAATTGATTGCTCTTTTAGGCAGACGAGCATACGGCTCACCTGATGATGAGTGGCTACCGTCACTCTTGGAGGTCAACAATGCCAAGGGCAGAGCCAAGCCGCTGCCTACCAGATTCTGTGAAACACTGTTCTCGCTAGGGCTAGCGTTAGCAAATTCACTCAGGTTGAGCCCGCGAGCTCACCTACCTGGGCGTAGCTGGAATAGCCCCTTAGCAAATAGGTGGCAAAAAAAAACTTTTCGGCAAATCGATTTCTTTTTTATTGATTAGATAGTTGGACGAGCTCACAGCCCACCTGGTGTAAAGTGGTTACTGGAGCCCATAGACATTTACAACGTAATCGCGCCACCCACCTTGAGATATAAGTTCTAAAGGTCTCAGTATAGTTACAACGGTTACTCTTCAAACCGAAACGCATTACTTGCTTCACGGCAGAAATAGGCGGCGTGGTGGTACCTACCCGTGCGGACTCACAAGTGGTCCTACCACCAGTAATTACGAAAATTATAATTTTCCGGGTTTGATTTTTATTACACGATGCCTATTATTATTCCTTCACCGTGGAAGTTAATCGTGAACATTTGTTAAGTACCTACGTATTTCATTAGAAAAATTGATACCCGTCTGCGGGATTCGAACACCGGTGCATCGCTACATACGAATGCACCGGACGTCTTATCCTTTAGGCCACGACGACTTCAAAAATACTTCTCATATTTAATTAGCTAGGCAGAGTATTCATCGGACGTTAAGTAGTAACAATCTAACAATGCCGGGGGTACAACAAGGCCGCTTCTGAAAATCATGTTATAAATCAGCGCGCTATACCACAACGTCAAATAATATAGTCTAATAAATCATACACCTTGAATTTTGCTAGTAATTTTCCGCTTTGTTCATCGGTCTTTATTCTGATGGCTATCAGACTATACCCACTAGGTCAATGTGAAGATTTCCTAAATATTTCATCGAAATCGCTCCAGTTTGGATATGTAGTCTATAGAGGCCTATACACGCTTAGAAATATTTTGATATTGAACTAAGGCGGTACGTGTTCATCGTATTTTAATAATTTTATAAAATATAACAGAACTTCTTGATTCTAGAAGTTCCACCCGCAATAAATCTAAGATTTTAGCTGTCCAATCCTTGAAGAACAATTCAACTGATTTGGCTTTTGTATTTTGATAATAACCACGGTAAAATAAATAGTCTACGCCTCAAGAGGCTAATTAAACTTGATGAGTTTCCGTTAGTGAATCGAAAACATTTGTGAATTCGTAGAATTAAGGCTTTTTTATTTGTTTTGTAGTCTGGATATATTAGGGGTAGATTATCTAAGAAACAAAGCTATTAAAAATTAAACAAGAAACCCATCTTCGAGACAATTCGATTTCAGAATTATTATTTTTTGCTTTGTTGGGTGGACGAGCTCACAGCCCATATGGTGTTAAGTAGTTACTGGAGCCCATAGACATATACAACGTAAATGCACCACCCACCTTGTGATATAAATTCTACGGTCTCAGTATAGTTAAAACGGCTGCCCCTTCAAACCGAAACGCATTACTACTCCACCGCAGAAATAAGCAGGGCGGTGGTACCTACCCATGCAGACTCACAAGAGGTCCTACTACCACCAATTACGTAAATTATAACAATAATTAAGTAAAATATAATAATGGAAACGCTACACTTGAACTGGTTGCTACAGGGTGTATTATAAGTTTATAGAGCCAATATTGTAGCTTTCCTACTTGTAAAATGATTTATTATAAGGAAGTACAAATTTACAAAAAGCAAGTATACATTTTCGGTTTTGTCTATGGATATCGTGAAAGTAACTCGAACGGTACCGACGGAAAACCTGCGTCACAATATTGAATGATGCATCACTTTTTTTAATACGTCCATACGTATGCCTGTGTACAACCTATTTTATTTATTTAATATTTTTTATTCCTAAATAAATTCAAATGGTACCTAATAATTATAATTTAATTGATTGTATAATAGTAAATTGCTGCTCATAGTAGCGACGTAAGATAAATTTTCAAGATTCTTATTTTTATAAGCTCTTCTTAATACAAAATTTTAATTAGTAATGTTAAATCATTTTTGCGTGACTCCAACCAAAACAAAGAAACAGACCGATATATTTTTTTTAATATATCGATTATTGTGTTATTGGTGTCATTTTTTTTTGTAAATTCCTTTCCACTTTTATAATAGAAATACGTGTACATGTAAGGATGGACTTACTCTGTAGACGATAAAAATAATGCGTATGTCTTGAGCTTTCTTGCACTTAGACTTTGCAGCAGAATCTAAGGCAAGACTGTAAAAATATTACCCATTGCCCGCTTACTATACAAGAAAACACCATAACAACTATTCGACAGTCAATAGACATAAAATTGACGTAAAACAAAATTTGGTATTAAAATTAGTCCACAAAAGAAGATTAATGAAGCCCAAAATAAATTTCGGAATGATCGTGCGTCGCTAGTTTAAAAATAAACGTATTTATTTTTATCTCAAAGGTCGGGTCATCTAAATTAATATAACACAGATAGCTACAAGAACAATGTAGGGAATTCATATTTTTAAACTAAAAACATATTGCTGATTAATAAAGTAATTAAAATATTTAACGTGAGGTTATTCTTAGACCAATAGACAGGTTTTGTTGTACAAGCAAAGTGATTAATCCAAATAACGTATAAAAATCTAATAGGTATCACTGAAGGCATAACACAAATCAACAAGAATAAAGAAAAAAATATAAACTTCGGTGTACTTACAGAATCTTTAAGCTTTTCATAGCAAAAAAAAAAACTGAACTAAATTAAAAAATATATATATCTAGGTATATATCGGCTTTTATTTCTATAAAAAAATTGGGTAAGTAACTTTTACCCGTTTACTTTTTTTTTTTCTTAGATCTTTAAATATAATTATGACTTTCGTATGTGGAACACAAAAAAAACATGACGAATGACTACGATTAACTAAAACAAAACTGTGTTTTTTTTTTTAACCCAAAATATTTACTTATAAAATAATACACGTTACTGCGATAAAAAAGAAAAAAGTACTTACAATCAATTCACTCGGAAATGCACAAATAACTTCAAAAAAGTTGTTGAATAAATTTCACTAAGAGCACAAAATATTAAATGAAAATTTTACGTCATTTTCAAATCGACTTAAACTTTAGAACGTCTTTTGTTTTCTCAATTTGAATCGTCGAAGTTTCGACGCATCGAGACTCTCTGCGGCCGCACGTTTTGGCGCGTTCGCTCTCAGCCGGCGCTGTGTAGCGAATGCCTGAGGGAGCATTCAACATTCCCGCTTGTTCAATCAGATACATACAGACAATTCCCGATGTATTCAGTCAATTAAGATTACGATATTGAAGACTTTTATAAATCTTCTTGTGTCTTAGTATGTTAATAGAGACAACAAGAAGAAAGTATATATCTATGAAAGAATTTAAATTCGGTTTCCTTTTTTCTTTTTTTCCTACCTATGAGTAGCCTTGAGAGGCTATATTAACTTCGTCCTAATATGTAGGTGAGCTCACGGGGCTCAAACCGGAGTGGTGCTAACACTAGCCCTAGCAAGAGCAGTGCTTCGCAGAATCTACCACCGGATCGGAAACGCGACCCACTGAGAAGATCCGGCGAGAAATTCAGTGGGCTGTGTCTGTGGGTTAATTCGCTCGTCGGATATTCTATGTTATAATGATATCCCATACACAAAAGCCATTGAGTTTCTTGTCGGATCTTCTTAGTGGGCCGCGATTTCGATCCGGTGGTATATTCGCATTGCTCTTGCTAAGTCACAGTTTAGCAAAATCAGGCTGAGCTGGGTTCCCGCCCGGTCCGGGGTAGGGCGCCGGCTCTGAGCGGCAGGAGTTTTTAGTAAGGTTCGACTCCCACATACCCCACCTGCCGTGCGGGTGGGAATCCGGCGATTTTCTCCTGTGGAAAAGAAAAAGAGCCCCATGAGTTCGCCCTACTAATTTGGTAAAACCAGAATAGCCCCCCGAGGCTACTTGTAATGAGGTAGGGAAAAAAATCCCAAATATGTATCTGGCAGTAATTTTTCTTAACTTATAAATCTCACAAATACCATCATCAACTTGGAGACATAACATTACTTTGATCCATCTAATGCAAAATTCTCATAACCAAAACATTACAACGTTTACGTTAAATAATTAATATAAATATACTAATACTCTTTCATAATGGATTTGAATTGAATACCCAATGTATAATATTAAAGAAATAAATGTCTCTTTTTTTTCAAATTTTGCATTTTACCGCTTTTTTGTCAAATAATACTTTTTTTTCCTACCTAACCTGGTAACCTTAGAGGGTTATGCCGGCGTTACCGAGCGAGAACCAAACATAACGATGCGACGTCCATACCGCTTCGCTAAGGCCATGACGGCAGATAGGTCACCCAAAAAAGAAATATAGAAAAAAAAACATTATCCTGAATTTCGGGAAGAACTGCGCACATTATTCCAATTGCTGAATATGTAGAACGCGTGAAAGCTAAACTTATTTTCCTTAAACGTACCCACAAAGTTTCTGATGAAGAAAAAAATCTAAATAAATTCCTCGAATTGGTTTTCGTTGTAAAGCGATGAGTCGGGTTCTTATAAACGTATTCATGAAAAATTTAACTCGAAGTTAGAATTTCAATGATTTTTCCTCGAACATTTACTAAATTTTAGCTTACTAGCAACCACGCCATGTTAACTGGTCCCGTGATAAGTTCGTAAAGAACCTGTGTTACAGGTACCAGATAACGGATATAAATGTAAGATTTTTATTATACACATACATATATTTAATATTTAATATACATCCATAACTCTGGAAAAGACATTTATATTTATCATACGAATATCTACCCTTGGCGGGATTCGAACCCGCGCCCCCTTGTGTAGTGACCATGTCACTTACCACTACACCAGACGGCCAACATTAGGAGAGTTTTAAGATTAACTGTTTGAATTTCGTCTAATAATATAAGTCCAGATTTTTTTTCCTACCTATTCTAGTAACCCGTGGGGTTATTCTAGATTCACCGAACTAGTAGGTGAGCTCACGGGGCTCAAACCGGGAGTGTTGCTAACACGAACCCTAGCAAGAGCCGTGCTTCGCAGAATCTACCACCGGACCGTAAACTCGACCCACTGAGAAGATCCGGTGAGAAACTCAGTGGGCTGTGTCTGTGGGTTAATTTACTCGCCGAGCCCTTCGTCGCAAGCAACGAGTTAAGACGAGAACGATGACCGGACTCCAGATATTACAGAGCTGTAATTACGTCTATTAGTCTTTTATTGGTTATTTCTAATGATGGAAGACGCGGCAATCGAACGCAAAATGATAATATATCGCTACTTACCTTGGAACTAGAATACTGTTTTGCCGGTAACAGTAACGCCATCTATTGCCGAATAGCCGAACGAATATCAAAGCATCTCGAGCTCTCGAGAAGTACAACGCCATCTATTGCCAGATAGCGGAAACACAATACTCGTATTGCTTGGAACATTCTTGATAATTCTAGGGATGTTGTGTCGACTATAAAAGCGCTGCAGAGATGGCACGCAGTCAGTAATCGGAACTACTCAAAGCGAAACAGCGAACGGATCACCTGAAGCGAAGGGGAAGAAGCGAATTGAGAATTTTAAAGTGTTTGTGAAGTGTTTTAAGTGTTCTAAGTGATAAATACAGTTTGTAAGTTGTACTCCGGTAGAATTTTTATTTATCCCGAACCCTAGCGCGTAACAATACTCAATTTTATCAGTAGTCACTTAATCATATAAACAAAAACCTTTATTAATTCAAACTCTTTAATTTTTAAAATTAGTTCCCTCATCAATTCATTTATTGAAGCTAATTTTCTAGAAATCTAAGGATCAAGTACACTCTTCTTATCTTGTACATAGTCGGGACCTATAATATAGCGTACATTTTAAACTAAAGACCGTTAACTGTGATACTTCGATTGGTTATTTATACATGTAACATAAAAAGGGTTCTAATTGACCGTCACTCTAATCTTCCAATATTCTAGCAGAAATAAGCAGGAACGTTACGCTGTCACACTCCCCTACTGTATAAGAAGTATATCTAAACCTGTACATCTTCGAGAAAGCATAGTAGGAGAAAAGATTGCGACTGCTGACCTATTTTTAAGGATCTCTGCCTGTTACGACCAAGGACGCAACTAAAAGGGTAGGTATTTCTCGCGAACTTACCAACTACTTACTGTTATAAGACTATTGTGCAGCGGAATGAAATATAAATACCGAGTAACTAAAGAAAGCGTTCACGGGTCGCAATCTAGTTTGTTAATAAACAAATAAAACTCTTCATCGCAAACAAGTCCTGATTCAGATTTGAAAACAGTGAACATAGACCATATTAATAATGAGAGGGAAAAAACAATACATTGTAACTTAACACAAGCATAGATAAAAAACTTTTTTTGTGTTTTTGAACACCAAATTATACAAACTAGTGGCCGCCCGGTAGTCGAAATTCGACTATAATTAATTGGAATTGTAAGTTTGTACACTATTATGATTGTATTTTATACTTCTATAATCACAAATTTCGCCAAGACTACACTATAAAAAATATTAACAAAGACAAACAATATTTAATCTATTCTCAATTTGACAACAGACGTCAAGAACAAAAGTTTGACAATAAATAAATAGTATGAATGCGTGTGTGCGTCAAATACATGGTAGTGGTTGTAATGTTTTCTTTATTGATTGAATTATTAATGCATAATTTAAAAAAAAATTAGCATCATGCACTTCTTCTCTATATTCTCTATAAGTGTGGAAAATTTCATAATCCTCCGTCCGTGCAATTTTCGTAATAAGGGATACAAAGTTTTTGCTTTACGTATTAATATATAGATAATTATTTAATACAGGTTTGCTTTTAATTATACGATACTTTTTAATATGCGTTTCGATACCTATTCTATTATCAGTCCTCATACTTAAGGTACCACCACCCCGCCTATTTCTGCCATAAAGCACTAATGCGTTTCGGTTTGAAGGGTGGAGCAGCCGTTGTAACTATACTAGAGACCTTAGAACTTATATCTCAAGGTGGGTCGCGCATTTACATTGTAGGTGTCTATGGGCTACAGTAACCACTTAGCACCAGGTGGGCTGTGAGCTCGTCCACCCATCTGAACCCACTGAGAAGTTACTCGCCGAGCCCTTTGTCGCAAGCGACGGGCTTGACGAGAACGATGACCGGGGGAAGAGCTCACGGCATTTCGTCGTATTAGGTAAATACGGTTAGTGGAGCCCATAGACATCAGCGAAGTTAAGGCGGTCACCCGTCTTGAGATATGGGTTCTGTGCTTCTGCTTTATAGTACAATGGTTACTCCACCCTTCAAACCGAATCGCATTACTGGTTCACGGCAGAAATAGGCAGCGGCAACCTAACTGTGCGGACTCACATGACACCATACCGCATCAGTAATTACGCAAATTATATTTTTGCCGTGTTTAATTATATTACACGATATTATTTCTTCATCGTGAAAGTCATTCGTGAATATCTGTTAAGTACGTACATAATTCATTAGAAAAAATAGTACCTGCCTGCGGAATTCGAACACCGTAGCATCGCTAAATACGAATGTACCGGACATCTTATCCTTCAGGAAACGATGTCTTAGAAATATGACTCAGCATCAACTCAATATCAAGACGTCCACAAGTTGAACATCCGAAATCAAATAACTAAACTCTTACGCGAATTCACTTATTAAATTCAATAAGGATATCCAGTTGACACACGCTTAAGTTATTAACAATGTCAATACATTACTAATACGCTGCCAAAGGTCTTTATACTTAAATAAAATTCATTTACCAAGCATACTTTAATCAAAATTGAAAAAAACAATCATAATCTTCCTTTGTCGTATTCGTAACATATCTAATTAAAAAGAGAAATATTAAAATTAATATAAAAAAAAACAAGATTAAGCTGAGTGAGTTTTTTAATAAAGATGATATTATAACCCGAGCATTGCTTCCTTCGGTTTCAACCACTTTTAATAATAGCGTATCGAAAACCGATTTGAGGTAATTGAGACTGTAATTTGATTTTATTGTAATTTTATTGTGACCGACTAAAATTTTATATTTAAAATCACAAAAGCATTAAGTGTTCTTACTTATTAAAGATGTTATCAAACATTCATTACGCTCGCTCGACTAATCCAATTTTTATTTTATTTTTATTGCTAGATGGGGGGACGAGCTCACAGCCCACCCGGTCTTAAGTGGTTACTGGAGCCCATAGACATCTACGACGTAAATGCGCCACCCACTTTGAGATATAAGTTCTAAGATCTCAAGTATAGTTACAACGGCTGCCCCACCCTTCAAACCGAAACGCATTACTGCTTCACGGCAGAAATAGACAGGGCGGTGGTACCTATCCGCGCGGACTCACAAGAGATTCTACCACCAGTAATTACGCTAATTCGAATTTTGCGGGGGTTACATTTTTATTACACGATCTTATTCCGTCACCGTGGAAGTCAATCGTGAACATTTGTTGAGTACGTACTTATTGGTACCCGCCTGAGATTCGAACACCGGTGC
The DNA here is from genome assembly GCF_003987935.1 of Bombyx mandarina. The sequence continues at coordinate 2,108,634 of NW_021011490.1, read as the reverse complement.
ATCGCTCAACACGAATGCACCGGACGTCTTTTCCCTTAGGCCACGACCAATTGAAAATAAAAACATAATTTTACTATGTACTTTTCTGGTTCTACATGTCAAGGGGGGAAAGACTATTTGGTTTAAATGACATTTCGCTTAATAAGCGACATTTATCTTTATAATTAAAGGTGCATTTTATTTGATACTAGCTGACCCGGCAGACTTCGTAGTGCCTCAATCGATACAGTAAATTGTGCACCAAGGGAGAAAAGTTGGACATTTCCTCCCGCGTGTGAAATTTCCAACGCCAACACAAATTGCCAAAACTGGCAAACACGCTGGAGGAAATGTCCAACTTTTCTCCCGCGGTGCACATACTATTTTTTCTCTTACCAGACCGAAAATTCGTGGAGTACCGAGCCGGGGTCCAGGGCCGAAGTATGGCTACCCCCAGCCATACTCATAAAAAAAACAATTTAACTGTTTTTTAATTTTTTAATAAACTACTACTAATTGAATAAGAACTGTCTGATGAACTCATCTTTGTTTAATACTTCACTATTAAATTTTATTGCCTTTTATTTATTTCACTTTTACACTAAACACAATATTGCAAATTACCCGAGCACAACAATGGCGGAGAATTTTAGGTGCGTGAGAGCAGACGTAGACACTAACGCGCATGCGCACTTGTACCCAGGGAGAAAAATTTACACTTTCTTCCCTGTACAGCGGGAGGAAAACCGAACTTTCGGCGTAGGTAGGAGAAAAAATAAAAGACCTAAACTTTTGTATAAAATAAACTTAAAACAAACAAAAGGAATCCGTCCGACGGGAAACACGTCAACGGAAAAACAAAATTGTTATTTTTATTTAATTCCGAGCATTTTCATATTTATCTGCCTTTTAAACCTTCCCTGGACTTCCACAAATAATTCAAGACCAAAATTTGCCAAATCGGTCCAGCCGTTCTCGAGTCTTAGCAAGACTAACGAACAGTACTTCATTTTTATAAATATAGATAGATAGATAAACAATCAATCATCATCAATAGTTCGATATTTTTAATTGAACTTCAATTAAGATTACTTCCTCCTCCTACGAGATGTCTACGCCGTGGGAGCACACAGGGTACTTGGGACTTCACGATCTGCAGCTGTTACCTGCTATGTCTTACCCGAGATTTTACCAACAATTAAGAAGTATCTCCCAATAAGTTCTCTTTACGGAAGTAACGAGAATAAAATATCAGTTTCAGTAGATAATTTCGGCGATTACCGATGACACGTATATACACAATTTCAATTATTTTAATTGAAGTGGGGAGTGCTCTGAGGAATTGTTCGAGACGATACCGGCATCTCGTTTTTACCATCGCACCGTCCGCCACCGGAGTAGAGTTCATCCGTAATACCTGGAGCCACTGCGGTCATCCACAGTGCGTTTCCAGAGGTCTTTTTTGCCACGTACCATCCGGCTATGGAATGAGCTCCCCTCCACGGTGTTTCCCGAGCGCTATGACATGTCCTTCTTCAAACGAGGCTTGTGGAGAGTATTAAGCGGTAGGCAGCGGCTTGGCTCTGGCCCTGGCATTGCTGAAGTCCATGGGCGACAGTAACCACTCACCATCAGGTGGGCCGTATGCTCGTCTGCCTACAAAGGGGAAGAATTTTTTTTAGTAAAGATACATTAATAAATATTAATATAACTGAGCAATACAATATAAACAAACAAATTACAAATTCATGTAAATACAATTAAACATAACAAACAAAGCGAACATCCATTCACCGTCTAAATCAAGTTGGCTGTAACAACTTGAAACTAGAAACTGTAACATTAACTACAATCTAGGCGACGTTTCAAACTGCAAACTCATGTTAATGGTAAGAACTCATATTTCAGCAATATACCGGACAGCGGGAGGACGTGAAACCTAACAAGGAATTAGAGGAAAACTTTACAACCAAGCATCGTAAATGTCTTGTTACAAATCTTGATGCTGTGCGATACGAAAATCCGCTTAAGGCTCCGGTTTTACGTTCGTTATGAAGACAGAGCTTGTCTCAAGTTAGTCTAATGATTATTGGGAAAGCGTCTTCTGATATTCGTTATAGATAATAGCTTCCCAATGAATATGTTACGAAGTAATCATTTATGTTTGAAGATTCCTCAGATTTTAATGTAAGTCATTTTGAGTTTCATCTCACAAATTAGGTAGCTGCTTGATGTAGTGAGCTGTTGTACTTGACTTTACAATTAAATCTTGAATATCTTGCTGCATTACTCTTTCTTTATCAAACATTTAAATTTAATGATTGCCAAAAGAAACGTCACATGTAAATCCATGAAGAATCTACCCAATGTTATAAATGAAAGAAATATATTATAAATTAGTCAATAGTATTTTTTTTATTGCTTAGATGTGTAAACGAGCCCATAGACATCTACAACGTAAATGCGCCACCCACCTTGAGATATAAATTCTAAGGTCTCAAGTATAGTTACAACGGCTGCCCTATTCTTCAAACCGAAACGCATTACTGCTTCACGGCAGAAATAGGCAGGGTGGTGGTACCTATCAGCGCGGACTCACAAGAGGTCCTACCACCAGTAAAAATCAAAATGTGTGTATGAAAAGTAATTCATTTCAAATATCAACGCAACGCTTCGAATCAGAAATTAACCCAAAAACAAGATAAAACCTTCAACACGATCTGTTCGGTCACAGCGTGCTCGTAATTCGGGTGCGTGTTAAACCAGCCAGATAAGTTTTATCCAGATAATCAATACAAACATACGGCTTTTTATGTCTTTATGTAGGTATTTAATCTATGTCTCTGACGTGTGGACCGATCGATACATGTGTGGGAAGGTCTTCCATAAATGAAAGCGTTCTCGAGGACTTGCCATTGTTTCGTAATCACTACTTGAAATTTTATTGGGTCGTAGATAATAGAGTATTTGGGTTATTAGGAATTGGTACAGTAGCTTGTTTTAGCCCGGGGAAAAACTATCGAACGTAGCTTGGTCGCGAAGGCAGCTGGGTACTAGTGTAGCAGGCAAACCGTAGAGACTCGGCAAGGCAAAAATATAAGATAACGCGTCCACAGTCTACCTGATATTAAGGAGCTACCAGAACCCGTATATGCTACGTCCTGATTGCAGCCTTCTCTTGTCAGATACTAAAAGGCAGATCATAGCTCCGAACGATGCTGTTACTCGATAATGGTTGGTCCGAATATTTTGGCTGGGAGCCTGTATTTTTTTATTGCTTAGATGGGTGGACGAGCTCACAGCCCACCTGGTATTAAGTGATTACTGGAGCCCATAGACATCTACAACATAAATGCCACCCACCTTGAGATATAAATTATAAGGTCTCAGTATAGTCACAACGGCTGCCCCACCCTTCAAACCGAAACGCATTACTGCTTTACGACAGAAATAGGTGGGGTGGTGGTACCTACCCGTGCGGACTCACAAGAGGTCCTACCACCAGTAATTACGCATATTATAATTTTACGGGTTTTAATTTTTATTACACAATGTTATTCCTTCATTGTGGAAGTAGATTGTGAACATTTGCCAAGTACGTATTTCATTAGAAAAATTGGTAACCGTCTACGGGATTGGAACACCGGTGCATCGCTAGATACGAATGCAATGGACGTCTTATCCTTTAGGCCACGACGACTTCTTACTACGAGTTCTATTTGCAAACTTACCTTTAAAATGTAATCAATTCGCATCTGATTTCATATATCTTCCGTTTTGTAATATATATCGTTGAAACCACTGCCTGTCCTTAAATGATCAAATTCTTAACCACATTTATACATCGGCTTGTAGTGTTCGACCCTAACAGACTTGCAACTTGTAGAGTTCGACCCTAACAGACAGACTTTTACTGGTGGTAGGACCTCTTGTGAGTCCGCGCGGATAAGTACCACCGCCCTGCCTATTTCTGCCGTGAAGCAGTAATGCGTTTCGGTCTGAAGGATAGGGCAGCCGTTGTAACTATACTGAGATCTTAAAACTTATATCTTAAGGTGGATGGCGCATTTACGTTGTAGATGTAACGTATCGAGCTCGTGAAACACCGCAAAAGGGTTTCTAACTTGTAAGTTGCAAGAACGATCTCTAAAAATACACTGCTGTTGAGAGGTTAGACCAGGTAATAGAGATGAAAGATTATTCAAACGACTCCCCATTGAGTTTCTCGCCGGATCTTCTCAATGGGTCGCGTTTCCGATCCGGCGGTAGATTCTGCGAAGCACTGCTCTTGCTAGGGCTAGTGTTAGCATCACTCCGGTTTGAGCCCCGTGAGCTCACCTACATGTTAGGGCGAAGCTGAAATAGCCTCTCAAGGCTATCAGCATACTGGAAAAAAAATTTACAAACAACTCTCTACAGCACTTCCCATGATAAACTTGATGGAAAACATTTGTCTAAAAGTATAATAATATGTGTCTGCGATTCCTAAACAGATGGGAGCTCATATTTTATTGGTTACACACAATGTTGTAAAAAAACATTTTATTGTTACGTCTGCACTTCAGTTACCGTAAAATGTTACACCAGTTATAAGCGTACAGTCTATTCACTTGATGTAAACACATAGAGTTTTATCAGATTAAGGAAAATACAATATATTATTATGTATTATTATATTTATATACTTTAATACGCGCTCCGCGGTTTCACCAGGGTCGAATTTGTAATTCAGAGATAGTGAATCAAGCTACATTTTATCGGAAAATAAATAATAACTAAACTAAGTATAAAAATAGTGAAAAACTACTGGTGTTAAAATGCTTGGATTCCTTTTGAGCCACATTGTCCTGTACACTCCAGTTAATAAAGTACATTTCTTAAATCACATGAGAGGAATGTTACCCAATCAATATTCAGAAATACCGATATCCCAAATTGGAGGAATTGTTCAAAATCAATGGAGTTTCATACGCCCATTGACCGAGTTCCCGGTACCGAAGCGATCTCAGCGCCATACAGTTGCCGATCACGTATCGCGTCCTATTCCATCCTTTAATGGGCCACTTTCATCTTTCGATTTCCCCTTAAAACTTTTATTGATGTGATAGCAAGAGAACGTTCCAAGAATTAAAATGACGGTCATAATACATATATCCATGTCACTTATTTTATCTGCACTTTTTGAAATGACTCGTTCCCGGAGTTTAATACAAATATTATACTTTATTTGTACATAACATTTACTTTATCATCAAGCGCTGCGTAACATGTTTTTTTTATTGCTTAGATGAGTGGACGAGCTCACAGCCCACCTTGTGTTAAGCGGTTACTGGAGCCCATAGATATCTACGACGTAAATGCGCCACCCACCTTGAGATATAGTTCTAAGATCTCAGTATAGTCACAACGGCTGCCCCACCCTTCAAACCGAAACTCATTACTGCTTCACGGCAGAAATAGGCAGGGTGGTGGTACCTACCTAAACGGACTAACAAGAGTTCCTTCCAGCGTAACTGGTTAGGTTCGCTAGTGCATAATATAATACTTAAGTTATTGAAATCAAAAAGAAAATCCTTTCGGAAACTCATTGCAGCTACCATAACAGAAAAAGGTGGGTCAAGGATAGAATAGTATACATATTACAAGTGAAAATGAATTGATTAGTTGTTAAGATAAAATAAAATGTAAATACGTTTCACAAATTGAAACCCTGACTTGTATGTAAACTATTCATTTAAGCAATGAAACAGACTATCAATTTCTAGGACTTAATATGTAAGCAATAAAACATCGTCCACCTATCTAAGCAATAAAAAAAAAACAAAAAAAATAAAAAATAAAAAAAAAAAAATGTAATAGGTCTGTTCTAAGTAGAAGGTTCGATCACTATTCTATTTCGGTCACAAAGCGAATTTCATTTCCGGTTCGAAGATTACGATAATTAAATTAACCTCTATGTTGTATTAAATTAATTATTCGCAGTGACTAATCTAACTGTCGCGTATTCATTTTAGACTACGGGCAACCATCAGCCGACGGTTCCGTTATACCATCAATACCAGCCCGCAGCAGTAGGTACCACCACCATTTCTGCCGCGAAGCAGTAATGCGTTCCACTTTGAAGGGCGGGGCAATCATTGTACTATGGAACCGAAGTTTAGAGATAACGTCTTAAAGTGGGGAGTAGCATTTAACGAATTACACATGGTCGGCTGTAAAATTCGTTGTCCTGTTATCGGTAGAACGACTCTAATGTTATTAGACTAGTAATAATGTATATTAGTTCTCAATAATTTGCAGTGAGTCTGTGTTGTCGCTGCCAGTCCTACTGTCCACTCCTGTTGCTTACACGCAACCAGCATCAAGCCGAGTCTTTTTTTTATTTTTTTATTGCTTGGATGGATGGACGAGCTCACAGCTCACCTGGTGTTAAGTGGTTACTGGAGCCCATAGACATCTACAACGTGAATGCGCCACCCAGCTTGAGATATAAGCTCTAAGGTCTCAAGTATAGGTACAACAGCTGCCCCACCCTTCGAACCGAAACGCATTACTCCTTCACGGCAGAAATAGGCAGGTACCTCCCCGTGCGGACTCACAAGAGATCCTACCACCAGTAATGAAATAAATAATAATGAGGGACAAATCATCCGCGCTCATCTGACCCAAACTCTGTACTATAGGAACCAGTGATGATTACTAATTCAATATAATTCAAATATTAATTATAGATTTTCCATTATCTTCTATTGTACATAAGTAAGAGCGTAACTTATACATTTAATTATCAGGTGACTCTTTGTTCGTAAGCTCCTAAATTTCTAAATCTAGCATCTTGTTAATAAGCGTGTGTAAGGATTGCAGCGCTTAAAGTAATTTAGTTAAAATAATCTTATGTAGATATTTTGACTTAAAATTCAAGATGGCTATCGTTGAGACCGAAGCGCCATTCTTTTAAAACGATAATGGACTCGGTACGTCGCCCATTAAGTAAATACACCCTCCAGCTAAATGTACTGAAGAATAAAAGTATAGACATTTGAAACATTAACTCACACCTGACGACATCGTTTTGCTGAAAGAAATCTGCTCAGAATAAATGCAGATTTAAATTTAAATGTTGTTGTTATGAAGGTAAATAGATAAGGACCGAAAACCATTAACGTAGACACTTCATTTTATGTTTTATTTGGTTTCGAATAGCATTATGAAGTGATTTTTAGAAGCACATAATATAAGTTATGTATGTACATATCAACATAGATAAAACGTAAGAGAAGTATTATGTAAGTGTTATTGTATAGCGGCTATCCCAATATTCAAAACAGCATGTCTGGGCGAAATAGGCATATGGTGATATTTACTCATGCCAGTAAATAAGTAGAGTTTAAAATTTTGGTAAAAAAGCGGTTTTCCTCCAAAAAAATACTGTTTTACTTCAAAAAGATAATGTCGAATTAAGATTTTTTTAAAGAGTAACTTATTATATTTTTTTCTCACATCAACAAAGTATTATTTTCAATAAATTATTAAATTCCATATAAATTATTTTTAATACTTAATTTAAGTAGAAATTAAATAAAAATAATAATTAAACTATCCACCAATGAAACATTTTATTATGTACCAAGCCAGTCTTACTGGTGGTAGGACCTCTTGTGAGTCCGCACGGGTAGGTACCACCGCCCCGCCTATTTCTGCCGTGAAGCAGTAATGTGTTTCGGTTTGAAGGGTGGGGCAGCCGTTGTGACAATACTGAGACCTTAGAACTATATCTCAAGGTGTGTGGCGCATTTACGTTGTAGATGTCTATGGGCTCCAGTAACCACTTAACACCTGGTGGGCTATGAGCTCGTCCACACATCTAAGCAATAAAAAAAAAAAGCCATCAGCACAAAATATCACTGTTATATTTAGGGATGCAGCGAACAAAATAAAATAAAAATTGAATTTAGAGGCAGAGAGAGCTTTGCACTAAGCATTAACTAGAATTACATATGAACATACTAGTGAAGCCTTTCGGTGAACACATATAACAAAACAAACAAATAACCTTTTTTATCTTATTAAATAAAAATATGAAATCTGTCTGAATTCGACTCAGCAAAAATTCAAACGCCTTATATAAAAGATACAAAGAACAAAAATAGAATAATAGGAAACAAAATAAAACGTGTAGTTGGTAATACGTGAAATCTTCTTACAGCGTGAAGCTGTCAGGGGCATCAACATAGCCTTACGTAACGTTACGTTTCCTTGAGCAGATTTATTTATTTACTAGCTTTTGCCCGCGACTCCGTCCGCGTGGAATAGTTACTTTGGCATAACGCTAAATTTCACCCCCGCATTATTTGGGTAGAAAGTGAAGATATTTTTTAATTATAGAATGTTAAGGAGCTATTTAAACCCCTATCTCGAAACATTCTTTATTGGTGCTCCACTTGTATTGGTCTTACCGTGATGTTATATAGCCTATAGCCTTCCTCGATAAACGGGCTATCTAACACTAAAAGAATTTCAAATCGGCCCAGTAGTTTCTGATATTAGCGCGTTAAAACAAACAAACTCTTCAGCTTTATAATATTAGTATAGATATTAGCAGATCTACGGTTTTCTACAAATTTTGTTTCAGTTATATGAAAACACTCACAAATGAAACCTGGATCCGCCTTATAATTGTTCTCACATATTCCTGTTTCAACAACATTTTACCTTTTCACCTATTTCGGTAGGCAGCGGCTTGGCTCTGCCCGGTAGGCAGTGGCTTGGCTCTGCTCCTGGCATTGCTGAAGTCCATGGGCGACGGTAATCACTTACCATCAGGTGGGCCGTATGCTCGTCTGCCTACAAGGGCAATAAAAAACATAAAAAATAAAAAATATTTCCTCCCTTAAAATGCTTTTACGAATAAAGGTAGTCTAATATGGAATATTCTATTGAAATCTGTAATTTGCTATTAAATTTTCCGCGCTGGCATCTCCAGTCCATTCTCGGTTGCTCCACATTAATTGCTCATTTAGTAGTCTAGTCTTCTCCTTAAATTATGTCCAGTATTAGTTAGAGGAGTTGATATTTTTACTAAGCACGTGACTCAATTTCGGACTTTTGATAGTTTGTATTCTCTTTGTCTGAGTAATTAATATCTACATATTATGTAGATAATTTTTTTTTTTTTTTTTATTGCTTAGATGGATGAACGAGCTCACAGCCCACCTGGTGTTAAGTGGTTACTGGAGCCCATAGACATCTACAACGTAAATGCGCCACCCACCTCGAGATATAAGTTCTAAGGTCTCAGTATATTTACAACGGCTACCCCACCCTTCGAACCGAAACGCATTACTGCTTCACGGCGGAAATAGGCGGGGTGGTGGTACCTACCCGTGCGGACTCACAAGAGGTCCTACCACCAGTGATTACGCAAATTATAATTTTGTGGGTTTGGTTTTTATTACACGATGTTATTCCTTCACCGTGGAAGTCAATCGTGAACTAGAACTAGAAATATCTAAACGTAAATAAGTATGTATGCAATTCTCTGGTTCCCATAGTACGGGAAGTCTTAGTTAGAGTCCATAATAATATGCGTGTTCCCAGCTCTTTTTACTGGTGGTAGGACCTCTTGTGAGTCCGGACTGGTAGGTACCACCGCCTTGCCTATTTCTGCCGTGATGCAGTAATGCGTTTCGGTTCGAAGGGTGGGGCAGCCATTGTAACTATAGAACCTTAGAACTTATATCTCAAGGTGGGTGGCGCATTTACGTTATAGATGTCTATGGGCTCCAGTAACCACTGAACCCACCCATCTAAGCAATAAAAAAAAACTTTATTGTTTATTAATTACTGTCGGGCTATGTAGCTGTAGGACCTTATTGTTTATTATGAAGGTATTTAACATTTCCAATATTTGTCTGCACTTAAGAATGCTAGAATTTAGCTATTAAAAGATATTAAATATGAGATATTATTATGAACGTTACAAAACAGAATTTTATCGTACAAGAGTTTTATTGATTTTCGAGGCCTGTTAATTCTATTATTGGCCGAATGTTTTGTTTAGATATTCTTTTATTTTTATAAAGCACTAGACTCGGTTAAAACGATACTAAATATTTTTATTGGATTTTTATTGTGTTTGCTGATCGAGAAGCTTATACCTATACTTACAAATAAATAAATGTAACTATTTGCTAGCTTGTTTTTATCATATGGATTGATCGACATGCTCACAGTCCTCGTCCTTGTTGTTGCTGCGTTAATAGGTAAACGAGCTGACGGATCACCTGTTGCAAAGTATTTACCGGAGATCATTGATATCCCGATGTGAGCTCCGACACCCATCTTCGGAAATCAATTAATAACGGCCACTTCAGAAACAGACACACAGGGCAGATTCGCGTCTGTAATAGATATGATAATGGTACCTACACCTGCGGGTACACAATACGCCTTACGACTAGTAAATGCTGATAACGCTGAGTAGGCTGATCAAATGCTCAGAGGACTGTGGTATCCATTCTGATGTGAATGCCTTTGTCGCTTTTTACGACAAAAAGAAGACTGGTGCTATGAAACACAGCTCATTAATGTTGTGCTATTAGCAGAATACAGCATACGGCATCATGACTGCCCAGCTGTCCTACCTAGGTATAAGGTTTTATGGTCCTTATGAATATACGAGCAAGAGGCCCAGCCTGATGGTGAGTATTTAACATCGCTTATGAACGTCAGCGATTACAGAGGCAGAACCAAGTCTCTGTCTGCTGTAAATGACTCCCTAAAAGTCTTTGTTTAAAAATAAAGGCTTATTATAGCACTCGGGAAACACGGTGAAGGGTAGTCAATTTCAAAGCCGGATGGTACGTGTCAACAAAATATCTGGAAACGCTCTGTTGACGAACACAGTGGTTCTAGTATGGAAAGCTCTGTTCCACTGACGGGTGGTGCGATGGCCAAAACGAGATGACGGGATCATCTCAAACAAATTTGCAGAACACTGCGCATGACACATTCGAAGTATCGAATGCATTTGAATAATAGCTATCCGGAACTTTCGCACGGAATGTTTGATTGCGTCCTCACAGTAAGAGGTAGAACCACCAACAATACTAGCTCATAACACCTACTTGACTAACTATTTTGAGACATCTACATACCTACAACAGCATTAACAGTCTTTTTAGTCCTAAGAGCACGCGACCACCTCGATCTTTTCTGGTCATCGACAGACGAAGTGTTGTTGTATCTGTTAATAGTACGATATGCGAACATACGGCTGATACCAAGCTTTTGAAGTGTCTAGAATATGACCGACGACTCCATACCCAATTTGTGCAAGGCGATCACTACAATCCGATTTTCTTTAACACCCCATTCCATATTGTAATTTGATAATGAACACGAAAAAATATGTGAAATGACGCAATATCGAAAGAAGTTTTTAAAATAATATACGTGTTCCAAATTCAAAATAAATAAAAAGGTGAAAAAAAAAAGAAAAGTGTTTACGTATGTAACAGTATTTACGGTCAGACTAGTTACATGCCCATACGAATTAGGTTAAGCTTGGTCCACAAGCGTTTGTCTGGTTGTAGTGTTGACCGCGGGAACCCCCCTACTCTGACCGGGTTTTGACACCGGACGGACATCCCACATACCCCCCGCGCCCCCCCTATCCGCGGGGACCTCGTAAAAGGTTCGCCCCCGGCCCGAAAAAAAAAAAACGCGCCACAAGCGTTAACCAATTATCATTGAACCTGAATCGGTCGAAGTGACGGCAATCTGGAGCGATTATACCGAGTAGTCTCCGAAAAACGTTCAGAATATATTAAAGAGAAAACTAAAGTTTCTCCACACAGACAGAGTCTTCGAGCACTACTTATGTGTGCACGCCTAAAGCCTCACTATTATTGAGTTAAGCCCTAACACATAAGCTCGACCTCCCAACAAGTTAAATTTAATTATATCAAGCAACGTCTCTCATCCATTTATCTCTATCCAAAGCAACGTTAATTTCTCAAATGCTTTTCGAATATTTACATTCCATATAAATATTATCTATTTTTACGATAATGCGCTTTGGATTGGAGACGGTACGCAATAGTTCGCCTCTTTTATCTAATCTTAATTAACCCTGATCATTGTACAAAGAGATCCGATTTCAACTGAAGAAAATAGTCCGCTTCTTTAAATCTGAAATGCTCTCGTATATCCTTGGTGTGCACTAATTAGACAGCTATACAACCTTCACTGCAATGATTCTGGAAAACCCCTATTTTTGGACCTTCTCGTCTAAACTTGACTATGAATATACACATTGAATGTTCTAGTTCGAGTCATCCTTATGTGGACTGATCTAATAAATTCTCGTAATAATACTGATACTGATATAGTAAATACTGATATAATACACGTAAAAATTCTGTGCGATGTTCATCTTAAAAGTGAAATACCACTCACTCATCACGATATCTCACTATCCATTCGATAGACTTAAAATTTGATATAGATTCCGCTTTTGCGATGTAGGCGCTCAATATGTACGGATATTACGTAAATTCAATCCGGAATGAACTTTTCAATTACCGTGTTATTACGGTCACGTAACTATAGTAAACCGGTTCAAATGATTATTTTTTATGATTGAAAGATTACTGGTGGCCCCGAGGCCTTTCCAGTTTCACCAGGACTTGAAAACAGCTGCCGAGCGCCTCCGAAGGAGACCTAACAACTCAAGAGCAGCTGCTTCGCAAATGACCCGCTGAGAATATCCGGCGAGAAACTCAGCGGGCTGATGCATGGGTTAGGTTGCACGTCGAACTCTTTGTCGAGTTCTACGAGTACGGTTACCGGGTTTCCAAAGCCTCCTATTATTAGAGCTGAAGGAGTCTAATAATAAATAAATAAATATTTATTAACACACACGCCACGTTAACTGGACCCGTGCTAAGTTCGTAAAAAACTTATGTTACAGGTACCAGATAACGGTAATAAATGTAAGATTTTTATTATATATATATATGTCGTGGATAACGACTTTTAGTAATATTAAGACGGTGGTTTTGATTATTATTTTAAATGATGAAATGTTGTTTTGATAAATATCACAAAACGAAGGGTAGACTCCGTAACGCCACAGTATAAAATGGCGGTACGTGGACAGAGTCGTGGCATTCCGTGTCAGACAGTAATTCCGTCCGTCTCAGTCAGTGAGTCTCTGTCAGTCAGTCAGTCGGTCAGTCGGTCTGTCAGTATATGCAACGAAACTGTCGGTTTATCCTGTCATTGTGAAAGTTGTGTGTGTTGAGTTTCAATAATTGTTATTCAAAAAGTTTTATTAACTAAACTGAGTTCAATCGAATACGAGTGATGACGAACCTACCGCTCAGCCATCCCTGACGCGTGCTGACATATATATATATTTAAAATACATCCATAGCCCTGGAAAATACATTTTATATTTATCATACAAATATCTTCCCTTGGCGGGATTCGAACCCGCGACCCCCTTATGTAGTGACCATGTCACTAACACACTACACCAGACGGCCGTTATGTCTAATGCAAAGGTTAGTTGATCTGATGAATCCGTAAGGACGAGACAACGTTCATACCATGTTGAAGACACCGGTTCGGGTTGGTTAAAATTACTATACGATATGATCGCTTATGGACCAGAGAGAGACGCAAGCATCGCATTATTCCAGAAAATCTTTTGATTCACCGCACGTGAAATCGTAGAGCGCGTCTAGCAAAGATATATTTGGAAAAGAGCAAGTCAAATTCTCAATTGCGAGTAAATGTTAAACTGGTGGTAGGACCTCTTGTGAGTCCGCACAGGTAGGTACCACCGCCCTGCCTATTTCTGCCGTGAAGCAGTTAATGCGTTTCGGTTTGAAGGGTGGGGTTGCTGCTGTAACTATACTGAGACCTTAGAACTTATATCTCAAGATGGGTGGCGCATTTACGTTGTAGATGTCTGTGGGCTCCAGTAACCACTTAACACCAGGTGGGCTGTGAGCTCGTCCACCCACCTAAGAAAAAAAAAAAAAAAGAAAAAAAAAATGATACAAATCTTTAGAAGCGCCCGTGAAAACAATACATAAACAACAAATTGTTTTATTTTGTATTTTTGATGCGATCGAGGCTATTTGCATTAATAAACAATCAGACTATTCTCAAATAAGCACATTTGATAACTATTATGAAGTAATAGACTGTTCTCCCTACCTCCAATCACCACTGAACTATCAAAGTGCCGAACTATCGTAGTATGATTACACAAATTTTGTCCAAAATCTCTTAACTTATCTTGTACCACGAAACGTGTCCGTTTTCTGAGATCTTCGTCTTAGATAAAAAAATTACTGTAACTTTTCATATATTTTATCATGAAAGCTGTTCTCGGTGAACCTTAATAAAAGTTTGTAATCCTTTACAACATAGGAGACGATTTTCCCACACTTACAGTCTGCGAGGACAAAGGATTTTTAGAAGAATGTCGAATTACTTTTTATTTAATGATTTTCTTATGATTTAATATAATGATATGATAAAGATTGAATATTAATGATTGAATTTATCACTAAATCACTATATTTATAATTTTTATTGCTATCGATCGATTAAGGACCTCACAGCTCACCTCATATTAAATCTTCACTGGCGCCCATGGATATCACACTAGTATTGCTACCACTCATCAAAAAAAGAAAATCTGGAATCGATTTTAATTGGAAAAACTATCATAAACTGCTTGTAAATGTCACTCGGGTGTAATTACGCCGAAAGAGTTGCCGTGGGTCATGAAGTTGTTGCCACCGTTGGCAGAAAAGAAATAAGAACAACCATGTTTGGTTTTACCTAATACTACTACAGCTTTTTTTAGTGCTTTTTTTATTCCTTACATGGGTGGACGAGCTCACGGCCCACTTGGTGTTAAGTGGTTACTGGAGCCCATAGACACCTGCAACGTATCACAACGTAAATGCCCACCTCAAGACTCGAGTTTAAAGTCTCAGTTTCTACAGTACAGTAGGTAGCGGCTTGGCTCTGTCTCTGGCATTGCTGAAGTCTATGGGCGACGGTAACTACTCGCCATCAGATGGGTCGTATGCTCGTCTGCCTACAAGGTCATTAAAAAAAGGTACTATTGTTTATTAAAAATGAAATTTGGTATTTATCATAATTTATTAGTCAAAGAAAATAAATTTTCAGTTAGACCTTTACAATTTCTCAAGTTTTTCTTTTTAATATAACTAAAAACACCAAGTGTTTTCGATGGCAACGTTCAAAGTAACAGATGATTTATTTAAACTGAAAAAAAAAAATTTTTTTAAAGTAAATTCTTTTCTTCAAATCGTGAACAGATGCAAACACTTTTGGGACGACCGATCGAAGTTTTCATTTTACGACTCAAGAATGAACGTAATTTTTCATCAGTTTTATATTGATTACGACCATTATATCTCTCAACGAATGCTAAATTGCAGATTTTATTAACAATTGCCAAGAATCTTTGTAATGATTGCAAAAAAATATTATTTGTAAACTCACTTTTCTTGATAATTTTAAAGCATTCGATTAATATTTACATGTAAACACGTATCCAGGATAGACAACAAAACAATAAATAGTGATTATTTGGTTTAAAACTAAGACAATCAGTTCAATATCTCGCTAATAAACATCGTCAAAGTCTCATTAGATAACAAACAGAGCTCCTTCTGTCTTTCCGCCGTTACGTTGTAAATGCCTACTTAGCACCAAGTGGGCCGTGAGCTCGTCCACCCATGTAAGCAATAAAAAATCGCTAAAAAAGCAATAAAAAAGCTGTTGTAGTAATAGGTAAAACCAAACATGGTTGTACTTAATTCTTTTCTGCCAACGGTGGCAACGACTTCATGACCCACGGCCACTCTCTGGGCGTAATTACACCAGATTTACATTTACAAGCAGCTTATGATAGTTTTTCCAATTAAAATCTAAACCAGATTTTCTTTTTTCCAAGCAAAAAAGTAGGTTGAAAACTAAACTGGTGGTAGAACCTCTTATGCGTCCGCACGCAACACCCTGCCTATTTCTGTAGTGAGGCACTAATGCGCTTCGGTTTGAAGGGTGGGGCAGCCGTTGTAACTATACTGAGACCTTAGAACTATATCTCAAGGTGGGTGGCGCATTTACGTTGTAGATGTCTATGAGTTCCGGTGACCACTTAACACCAGGTCGGCTGTGAGCTCTTCCACCCATTAAAGCAATAAATTGTTTCTAAAAAATAAGTTATTTATCACATACAGCACAACTTTCACGTGAATGCACTCAGATTAAAAGCGAATTCCTTAATTGCAAACAAACCAGATTGCTTCCATAAATCGGGCGTACTCCTAACACATATTTCGCTGCCGTAGCTCTGTAGCCGATTGACCTTGATTCATAGTTGGGTTACTAAAAGTATTCGCTAGTTTTTTGTTTTTTTTTTTTGTTTTCGTGCTTTATAAGTGTTAATGTTATTAGCGTATAGCGTGCTTCGAAATAATCAAAGTTTAAAAATGAATAATATAACCGCGAAATAAATCTTAAAGGTCTTATAATCAAAGCGCGCGATAAGATTAGAAAATACCATGGTGTAGACTCTATATATCAAAAGGTCATTAGAAACCGTACCATTTTCTTCATTCGACATTCTTTCTTCATTCCTCATTCGACATTCTTTTCTTTTTTTAGTTCTATTGAGGAGCTTTTCGCCCACTGAGTTTCTCGCCGGATCTTCTCAGTGGGTTGCAATTTCGATCTGGTGGTAGATTCTGCGAAGCACTGCTCTTCGTAGGGCTAGTGGTTGCAAACTCTCTTAGGCTGAGCCCGTGAGCTCAACTACCCGCCCGAGTATAGGCCCTTAGGCTACCAGTGAATAGGGAGGGGGAAAAAAGAGCTTCTGTGTTTTCAATAAAAAGATTACGCTTTTTTTTTAAATTAGTAACGAAACAAATTAATGTAATTGAAATTTTCAATTCTCAAGTGAAGAATTATGGTCGACTTTCAATAATTGAGCGAACTACATATACACAGTACTGCTGGGCCGAAGATCGTGGATTCAATTCCCGAATTGAGAAAATGTTCGTCTAATGAACAAGTTTGTTTGCACTTGGTCTGAGTGTTTAATATCTAATTGTGAATATGTTTAAAGATTAAAATTGTGTAAGTCTCTGGTTTCCGCAGTTCGAGGAATCCTAATTTGGAAGTGACTTTTCCCTTAGATTATTATCACTTCATAGTATTAAACAAAGTCGCTTCCTCAGTCCCTATATCCTTATGTATGCTTAAATCTTTAAAACTACGCAACAGATTTTGATGCAGTTTTTTTAATAGATAGAGTGATTGAAGAGGAAGGTTTATATGTACAATAACATCCATTAAATAGTGAAGAAATCAATAATAAATTAGTTTCCGAAGCGAAGCGAGGGCGGGTCGCTAGTCATAGATAGTTTCAATCTACTGTTAATATGACAAATTATTTTTTTACAATCAAATCTAACTCATAGGTCATAATCGTTCACGAAATTCATAAATTAGATTTCACCAGTGAAATAAGATTTTCTAAAAACAACTTTAATGATAATATAGTGACCGAACTATCCGCTAAATTCATCCTACACATACAGCACTGAGATATATCCTAAAATTATCCAAATGCATGAATCGTTCAGTTCGCTCGTAAAGATTGGAAAACGGTTCCGGTAAAATACATCGCTTCTCCCGCACAAAGGGTGTGAAATGTGAATAACTGAACGGTGACTTGCTTTCGCGATTTTAATGGCGTTTTCCATTAGTTATATATTGGTTTTCTGACGCAGTAACGTTTCACGATGGACAGTCACTTGATAAACGTTTAGCTTCTATTTCTCACTCAATTACGATCCGCTTGCTGACGAATGGTACCTAAGCTTGATAAATAATTATTTAATTACTAGCTGACCCGGCAGACTTCATAGTGCCTCAAACGACAAATAAAATATAGGTACCTAAACTTCTGTGTAAAATAAAGTTAAAACAAACAAAAGGAATCTGTCCGACGGGGGACACATCAAAGGAAAAACAAAATTGTGATATTTATTTAATTCCGTGCATTTTCATATTTATTTACTTTTTAAACCTTCTCTGGACTTCCACAAAAGACAAGACCAAAATTAGCCAAATCGGTCAAGCCGTTCTCGAGTTTTAGCGAGACTAACGAACATTTTTTTTTTTTTTTTTTTTCCTACCTATGCTGATAGCCTTGAGAGGCTATTTCAGCTTCGCCCTAACGTTAGTAGGTGAGCTCGCGGGGCTCAACCGGAGAGTTGCTAACACTGACCCTAGCAAGAGCAGTGCTTCGCAGAATCTACCACCGGATCGGAAACGCGACCCACTGAGAAGATCCGGCGAGAAACTCAGTGGGCTGTGTCTATGGGTTAGTTCGCTCGTCGAGCCCTTCGTCGCAAGCGACGGGTTCGACGAGGACGGTGACCGGTGCTTGTGGTGCCTAAAAGCACCGTTAATGGATCAGGAGGATCCGTAATGACGTGCTTTGGGCGACGTCGACGGTTTACCATTCGGTCTACTGGGTCGGGTATGTAATTTCCAGCGGCTACGATGAGAGGGTTCTCATGTCGTGCCGCCTTCTCAAAATGGCGCAGCGATGCCGACTGTAGATACTTACTAA